>CANTAL010000321.1:0-204535 GCA_947650365.1 Chamaelirium japonicum
ACACTAGATCGCGTGTTAGGCAACAACTGTCACCTAGCAACATTATAAAAGAGGACCTATCCCCTCAGAGAGAAGGATTGGATTTCTGGAAGGGGAGGTGCTGCCCAATTCTTTTAGGAGTTTTGGTATTTTGAGAGAGAGAGAGAGAGTCGAGAGGTCAGCATTTTAGGAGGTCGGTCCTCTTCGGGTGTAAGTGGGTCAGGGTGAGAGATTGTAACTCGTTTGCTTTGTTAGTGCATTCTCGCCCCGTCTCGTGGTTTTTTTCCCCTTCGACGTTGAGAAGGGATATTTCCACGTAAATCTGGTCTACTGCGTTCCTTGGTTTATTAAATTGTTCCTGCCAACCGAATCGCCCGATTCAAACCCCCCCCCCCCCCCCCCCCCACCCCCCCCCCCCCCCCCCCCCCCCCCCACAATCTTGGTGCCGTCTGTGGGATCAGTCTTTGAGACTCCCTACTAGAATTCTTGACTGTCAACCCGTGGGGTATCGATCGACCTGCAACCTCCCGGAGTCTACCAACAAGTCGACCCGTGGGTGTCAACTGACCTGCAATCTCCCGGAGTCTACCGACCAGTCGACCCGTGGGTGTCAACCGACCTGCAACCTCTCGGAGTCTACAGACCAGTCGACCCGTGGGTGTCAACTGATCTACAACCTCCCGGAGTCTACCGACTAGTCGACCCGTGGGTGTCGACCAACCTGCAACCTCCCAGAGTCTACCGACCAGTCGACCCGTGGGTATCGACCAACCTGCAATCACCTAGAGTCTACCATCCAGTCGACCCATGGGTGTCGATCGACCAGTAAGCTCAGCATTCATCATCACGATCGCACGATTGAAGAGTAATGGCGGGGTGGACCATACCGCACTCGTTCGACCTCATAGCTCCAGTCCAACGTGACTGTGCTCGGTGAAGTTGGCAATGTCGGACTCCCCGCTTAACATCTTCCCAACTCGGAGTGCACCACCTCGCCAGCAAACACCGTGCTGGGGATCGGGGAGTCAAGCCAAGCTCCGGGAGTGGTCTTGGCAACTCAAGCAGGGGGTCTATCTTAAGCTTCCTCATAACAATAATGGCTTCACAACAAGCCATAGCGGCTCAGTTACAAATGATTCAATGTGACCACGATGAGCTTCGTAGCATCATCCAAGTCATATCCATCGAGGACCAAGTCCACCCAGTTACCAAAGGCCTGAACAACGGCCCTGCGCATCAGGCACCACATGTTCAGCAAGACAGGTTGGTCGAGGAGCTACCGACAACCAACCCTCCAAGACGAACATGAGGTCAACATCAAACATATTCGGCCCAGTCTATCTGCACTTTACTACCGACCGGACAGAACTGGGACCGAAAGAAACTCCCGACCAGTTGAGTGTCTAGACTCGACTGGGGTCGCACGGAGGTCAGCCCGCTGTTTCGTATCGTCACCACTCGAGATCTGGCTCAATAGAGCATCGGGGTCCTAGCAGATGAAGGAGATCGTCACACCGACCCCATAAGAATTGTCACTTACCACTCGCCAGCTTGCGATCAGCGCTGGATACATATAGAGGAAATGTATAAGACCGACTTAACAGGTCAGTTCAAAACCGTCTGGGGTGTCACACTGAGCGAGTGCGAGACTGCTTGGGGCTTCGCGTCCCAGATCGCACGGAGGAGGTTGCAATTAGGGGGACTGACTGGTCGCCAATCATCTCGGACCTTCTTAAGATGCCCTTCCCGTGAGGTTGGAATCCACCCCGCCTACTGAAGTTTGAGGGGACTAAGGACCCCGTTGATCACGTGCTTACTTTCCGGGATGCCCTGGTCCCCTATAAAGAAGATCACATCCTTTGTCACACATTCGCTAACAGTTTGTCCGGGAACACCACTTGAGTGCTTCTACAAGCTCAAACCTTCATCAATTTTCTCTTTCAAGGAGCTGAGCATGTAGTTCATCGACCAATACTGCTTCAATAGACGGGAGCTGAAGATGTTGGAGTCATTCTTTGGGATGAGGCATGACTCTGAAGGAAACTTTAAGGCAATTCTACCATAGGTTCAGGACTAAATACCTAAGCTTGGTAGATGCTGATGGACAAGACCTTATGATGGTAGTGGTCTTTAAGAATTCGGTACAGCCTAACCAATCTGTTAGCACCTCACAAATCAAGCGACCGCCCAAAATGATTGACGACCTATTCCAGAGGGTGGAGGAATACATCCAAATCAAAGATGCTGAACGAAAACGGAGGATTAAAGATGCAAGTGACCAACAGCCTACCTTCAATCAACCAGCAACTGTAAGGAATGTGGAAAATCAGTCAGGCGAGTCAACGAAGCACAAAGCAAAGCACCAAAAGCGGGATGATGGCGACAAGACACCCTACACTCCATGGAACCGAGACTTCACGATGCTGAACATGCCAATTGACAAGGTCTTCGATATCATCAAGGAAAAGCAGGTACTTTCGTAAGGAACCACCGATGCGTCTAGCAGAGAGGGGCTAATGAGATCTGTCTCGCTATTAGGACAACCACATGGAGCGTGGACATACCATGCGACAGTGCCAATCATTGCAGAATCATATCGAGGACCTCATTGAAGAAGGTTATCTCGACCAGTTCATTGACCTTCCCGATGCATGGCCCATGAGCCTGTCGATGAAGCACAAGAAGGTACCCCCTCCGCCAACTTATCACTACTGCTTGTAGTCTCCCAGGCCTAAGAATGTAACGGCTAGAAGCTTTTAATAGAAGGTTTGAAGTTCTCATTTTATCAATGAAGCCTCTATGCAAAAATTCATTGTCCAAGATCTTCTACAAAGAAGACCCCTAGCAATGTGAGTTGGTTGGGATGGCGAAGGATTGGGAAGATCTACCTCGGACAGAATCGTCCACCCTCAAGTTAAAAGCCTCCTCTGGGAGCCCTTGACCCCCCACGAGTTGGGTCGAGCCAAAAAACCTCCCCTAAGAAGACCCAGATGACTGAAGTTAAAGGTCGATTAGGTGAAAGCCTGACTAATCAAAATACTCAATATTGAGTATGATCGGCTGGTACTTTTACCTCTCAGAGAGTGGGGGTAAATCTTAAATGCCAACTGGTGAACAGACTCAAAAGGGAGTATGACCGATAGGTGAAAAGTCTGGGCGATATATAGCACCCTAAAGTGGGTTCTATCGCTCGGCGGGAGCAAAGACCAAGGACTCAAAAGAGAGTATGACCGGTCGGTGAAAATGTCCAGGGTGAAACACTCCTTATTAAGTAAATACCAATCCGCAGTAAAGACTGACTGGTCGAAAGACTCAACAAGGAGTACGACCGGTTAGTGAAGATGCGTGAAAGGTGAAACACTAAAGACTAGTCCACAGTAAAGACTGACTGGTCGAAAGACTCAACAAGGAGTATGACCGGTCAGTAAAGATGCGTGAAAGGTGAAACACAAAAGTCTCCTCCAAGAGCACTTGACCCCTCGCGAGTTGGGTCAAGCAAAAGTCTCTTCTGAGAGCCACTTGACCCACTTACGGAGCAGGGGTGAGTTTTCAAAATTGACTGGGTATATAATACTCCAAAATGAGTTCTACCCCTCGGTAAGAGTAAAGTCCTAGCAAAAAGACCGACTGATTGACAGACTTAACAAGGAGTATGACCGACCAGAGAAAAGTACCTGGAAGGTGAAACACGCACTGAAAGATTGACCAATTGAAAGACTCTGCAAGGAGTTCAACCGGCCACTGAAAACGCTCGAGCACTAATGAGTGATCAGCTCGTAAGACTCAATGGCGAGAATGGCTAGTCAATTAAAGTATTGCATGGGCAAAAGAAAAATGGTTAAGTGCTTAGAACTGGCAAGTTGGGCGAGTGCGAGGAATAATCTCGATCAGTCGGACCATAAGACCGACTGATCGAGAGGGGGTATTGTGTGTACCTTAACAAATAAAGAAGGTGGATGCACCCGGCCGTGTACTTCACCCGATCGGCCGCGCACCTCGCCCCTGCCGGCCGCGTATTTCGCTGCACCCTAGCTGTGCACTTCACTTTATAGCACCCGGCCACGCACTTCACCTCGCCACGCCCCGGCTGCGCACTTTACCTCAATGCGCCCGACCATGCACTTCGATGTGCCCCGGTCGCGCACGTCACTTCACTGTGCCTGGTCACACGCTTCACCTCGCTGCGCCTGACCACGTAGTTCGCAGCGCCCCGACCGCACACTTAACTTTGCCCTCCCGGCCACGCACTTCTCCCGCCCGACCGCGCATCTCGCTGTGTCCAATCGCGCACTTCGTTGCGCCCCGGCCATGCACTTTATCTCACTGCGTCCGATCGTGCACTTCGTTGCGCCCCGGCCGTGCACTTCACCTTGCTGCGTCCAATCGAGCACCTCGTTGCACCCGATCGCGCACTTCGCTCGCCCGGCCACGCACCTTGTTGTGCCCGACCGCACACTTTGCTACGCCCGGCTGCACGCTTTACCTCACTGTGCCCAATCGCGCACTTTACTTCGCTGCGCCCGACCACGCACTTCGCTGCGCCCGGTCGCACGCTTCACCTCGTTGCACCCAACCATGCACTTCGCTGCACCCGATCGCACACTTGGCCTGACTGTACCTCGAAGGCCCGATGATCGCACACCAAGACTGAGCAGTAACTACTCCTAAGAATCTCGGTCAGGCGACGGTTACAGAAAGACAGCCCAAGCCCTGAGATTTTCAGTCGACGGTAAGGCAAACCAGCTGTGACCACCCAGCGCATGCAAGATGACACGTCGCTTAAGCGCGGAGCAGTTGCGTAAACCGTGGGAACACGTCATCAATACCGCCCTGCATGAAAGGCAACAACTGTCACCTAGTAGCATTATAAAAGGGGACCTACCCCCTCAGAAACGAGGATCAGATTTCTGAAAGGGGAGGTGCTGCCCAATTCTTTCTGGAGTTTTCGGTATTTTAAGAGAGAGAGACTCAAGAGGTCGGTATTTTGGAAGGCCGGTCCTCTCCGGGTGTAAGTTGGTCAGGGTGAGAGATTGTAACCCGTTTGCCTTGTTAGTGCATCCTCACCTCGTCCCGTGGTTTTTTCTCCTTCGATGTTGAGAATGGATTTTTCCATGTAAACCCGATCTAATGCGTTCCATGGTTTGTTAGATTGTGCCTGTCAACCGAACCGCCCGATTGCAGAAAAACCCCCCACAATCAGTATTGCCAAATTATCTTGGTCGGGAACTGACTAAAAAATGCAAACTTTAAAGGAAGTGGACATATTGTCCCTCAGCTATGGTTTCTTCATCTTCAAATTTACCAACTTGTTTGACTTCACCAAGGATCTTACAGAAGGCCCTCTAAATTTTTGAAATGGTAGTTGCTCCTTACCATTGCAGTTGTTGTTGGATCCCTATTCGTTTGGATTCCTTTACCCGTCAACATAATCGTGGAAGGTTTGCTCGTGTGTGAGTCGAACTTGATCTTTCTCATGCCTTATCGAAGGGGTTTTGGTTGGATTATTGTGATGTGTTCATTTGGCAATCGTTCATCGATGATAGGCTCCCCAATGCTTGCTCTGGGTGTGACAAGCTAGGTCTTCTGGTGGCTACTTGCCCTTCTACACCTTCAGGAGCTACAAGTACCTCAGGCGTGGTTCCTTATGCTTAGACCCATGCGCCAGTTTTCTCACCAGTATCACCTTCGATATCAGGATCTGATTCTTTGACTTGAACTATGGTTTTCTTAAGGAAAGTGCAAGGATCGTTAGTTGTCTTTGTCAGAGGTGGATGTGACCAACACGGGGGGTCAATGTGGTGACAATTGGTGGTCCTGGGGTGGCTTCCTCTTCCATGGCCCAAGTTTTGCAGGCAACAACATTTGTGGTGCATTGGGATTCTCGTTTGGAAGTGACTGGTATAGTGCTTGGGCCATCTACGGTATCTAATGGTTTTCGTGGCGGATTCCCAACCATTACCTAAGGCGTGGTTGCTATCATATGTAGATACTAGTGCATGCCCGTGCATGCTTGCAGTGAGCCTCTTTCAAAGGCAACACCCATGTCGGTACTGCAGCGAGCCGCCGAACACACCTCCCAGGTATCACCATCCCCACCCCCACCATCGTCTTTGGCAGAACCACACCTAGCCGCCTTCAACATGCCCGAAGCTTTGCTTTCTTAGCACCAAGATTCGGAAAAGAAATATGTGGAAGAACCATTGATTGAAAGGAACAAATAAATATGATTCTTATCAAAATACATGCATGCATGTTCTCAAAGAGCCAACAAAGAAAACAATAATGATTACCATATTTATTCTTGCTATACAAATAAACATGGTTCTTATCAAAATACATTTTTATTACAATATTGAGGGTACAACTCTCAAGAGCATAGATTTCTGCAACCAAATGAATCTCTAATCCGGATTTAGTATTTAATATTTCCACATAAACCATATTCTATAGGCAATGTTCTCATATAGATCGAGCATATCAAAATACTATGAGAAGCATTATATTGGATGCAAAATTAGCATTTCAAGTAGATCAATTTATAAATTTGTAGGTCTATAACAGAAAATGTGATATCCAATCCTCAAAACTCATTTGCCATAGTGAAAGTTCAAATAAAAAAAATCAAACTTTATGATACATTTAAAATGCCCCTCTTTGACTCAACCGACACTATTAGGGAGCTCCGCTAACATAAGAAGCCAAATACAGTATTATCTTATGCATTTGGGTCATAGAACAAACACAAAGAAAACTATTATCTCTAAGCGTCATCGCATGCTAAAGCATCGACTATGATCTTGTCCATCAGGTAGAGCCAACCATTTAGAGGGGTTGAGTCATCGTCCTTGATGCGGTACCTGTTGAGAACAAACATTGGTGTGGAAACATAATTTTTATAATACACAAATTGAACTTAAAAAACGATTGAGAGATTTCCTTAAGTGTGGGCAGTGTAGTTACACAGGCAATAGGTCCTTAAGCATTCAACTCATCCAGTGTCATGGCAGATGAAGCATTCAACTTCAGTTGGTGAAGTTTGAAATGCCGATGAATGAAGAGCAATTAAAATAAAGAGCGATTGAATCGCTCACTTACATATTTAATTGAATTCTTAAAACTTTACAAATCCTAATATTTTTTTTCATAATTATAGAGCGATTCTAAAAAAAAAAGGCTTACATAACAACTTTCCTAATTTCAGTTGATGAACTTTGAATTGCTAATGAATGAAGAGCAATTTAAATAAAGAGCGATTGAATCACTCACTCACATATGTAATTGAATTCTTATTGCTTTACACATCCTAACATTTTTTCCAGATGAATGGAGAGCAATTTAAATAAAGAGCGATTGAATCGCTCACTCACCTATAGCCGGCAGCGATGTACAACAGGAGGATATCTCGATCTCCTATGAAACTAAATCGATATAGCAACTTTGATTTCCTGTGATACAGAATCAATAATACCAACATAGAGTATACATGTATTAAATATTAAATGGAAGAAATACCTATATGAATCTATGAGATAAAATAACTGATGGAGAGAGAAATAACTTAGCGGGCGGCATTAGCCATAGGAGGATGACTGGATCTATGTGTGAGGACAAAATCGGTAATAGCAAACTACAGTATACAAATTTTAAATGTAAAGAAGACTCACATGAATAAATGAGAAGAAAGATACATTTTTTTAGAAAGAAAGAGATAGAGAGGGAGGGAAAAAAGGAATAATTGTAGCTGGCTGCGATATGTGCTTAGACGGCTGTGATTTATGATAGCATTGCATCAATAAAATAAAAATCGTAATAGCCGTAGACTAATTTTTGTCTAGTCAGTTGCTTGTTCGTTTTTGTCTAGCCAGCTTGTTCCATTTTATCTACTCAGCTTGTCGACTGCCGTGCCATGTTATATAGAAGATGGTGCGTGGTCCCATGATCAACTCTTCACAGAATAATGGGGCAAGGGACAAAGCGCTGGTGCCCGTGGTCCCGTAATCTTGTCCTTTGTCTTTTGACACTCAGGGGTTGCCAGACTTTTATTTAGATTATGTGGTTTCTAGCAGTCATTCTTCAGAGGGTGTCTCTATAGGGTTCCTATCCAGCGAAGGGCGGCTCTCGTCCCAACGGGCAGAGACTTCCCATCCTATGATTTTCTCCTCATAGGCGGGCGTGGTTTCGGGCAGGCAGTGTTCCAAGCCGAGGTTCGGTGCCACCCTAACTTCCCTTTCTAGTCGATGTAGGAAGGCTTCTGCTGGCACCCTGGACTCTTTCTCCATTGGGCGTTTTCCTGCCTTGGCTAGGGAAGGGATTCACGATTCTTTGGGTATTCATGGCTCACTATGATGTTGTTCCGATAGTCATGCCTGCTCTTCAACCCACTGACTGTCAAGCTGCAGTGTATGTAGGATTTGGTCCATGTATGGGGCTTTCGAAGCGGTTGAAGGAGGCTACCTATAGGTAGATACTACCTTGATGGAGGATCATGGATCCTTTCGCGAGCAGAGGGTGATCCTCTTGTTGCTTTTATGTTCTTTTCTTGTGTTGATATAATGTTTCCTTTTGTGCAATGGTAGTGTACATTGTCACAAAAAAAAAGGGATAATGTGCCTAAGGTTCCTGGAAACAGATCCATCCCGCCTACAAGACCTCCCGAACTTTCATTTTGCCTAAGGTCCTTGCAGTAAACCCGACCTCGACCTCGACCTTATTCTCCCACAGCTCCGGCAACCCCTACCTCGATGACTCCGACGACTCCCGAGGCAGCTCTGGCGGCGGCGATGGCTACAGCAGAGGAGGCCGGGGTAGCGGCCAACAGCTCCGGCAGCGGCGGAGACTGTTGGGTATTCTACTCTATGAAGACATGCACATGATGACTAGCACAATATAGAGAGATTACAAATCTAGTGCAAAAAAATAGTTGAACAAACTATAGGGGTTTATCATGCAAAGTTGAGCACAACAATCAATCAAGGTTTAGGTTGTCCTAAGGTTGTCTACAGATATGGCAAAGAGGTTGGGAGGAGGAAGAAGAACAAGGAACTTAGCAGTAGTCGAGGCTTGTGCTAGCACAATGCCCTAAAAGCTATTTCACCGCCTCGGTAGGTGCTTCAAGGCCTCCGACGAACGCTCCCTAGGGTACAACAACTGGACTTCTCTTTAGCACCGAAGGGAACCCCTTTGGGACTCTCAGCGTACTCCAGACGGGAACAGAATCACGAACGAGAAAGAAAAGAGAGAGTGGAGAGAGCTCTTCGCTTGGTGTGTGTTCTGGCTTCACAGGACCCTCTCTTATATAGAGGTCCTTAGCCATAACGTTCCCATACTCACAACCCATTGCATGCAGCGCACTGATGAGCATTCACTGCTCTGTCGGGTGTAACGGTTGCATGTAACAGTGCTGAGGTCCAGGTTCAATGAACCTAGCTCAGCCTCGTGAAGAGTGTAACGGAAGGAATAAATCTCTATTAAAAAATTAAAAACCAGTGTAAAAGATGGCTCGAAGCCCGAAGCCCATTCGCGTCCACGCGGCTCGCGAGCCTCGGCCCGAGCCCGTGCCCAGCCCGGCCCGGCCCAGCGCGCGCGCGCGCGTGTGTGGTGGGCTATGGCTTGGCACTTGGGAAGCTACAAAGCCCAATGAAGGGAGTTCTATTACAAATGCATTAAAAGATCTCCCCACGGGCAATATGGGACTAAACCCAAAAACCGATTTTTTCATTCTCTATCAAAACCAATTTTTGTAATAATCCCCCACAAGAATGAAAATATCAAAAAACAAATCGAAAGAAGTAGTATGGAGTACTTATAAGAAGTATGTATAGACATAAGGTGTCTTTCGACTTGAACCTTTGCTTAGTGTAGACCTGAAGGACTTACTAGCTGACAGTGAACTTACGTCTTGAACTGTACAGCTATATATTGTAAGTCTAGTTGACAAGTCTCATCCATACTCTCATATACATCATAGAGTCCCATACGGTTGTGCTCTTTATGGCCATGAGCCTCCCCCAGTTTTCTTGAGTGTTCTAGAGAATCAGCCTCAATTCTCATAGAAGCGGCCACACTTCTACACTCATATAGGTGCTTACTATCAAGAGTGCTCTGTATCTATACACCCCACTGGTATGCCAGCTATAGTTAGCATTAAGAGTCTAAAACTCAGCCTCTCAGCGATACAGAATGTACTATCACATCATAGGGAGGGGAAAACTTTGATAGCACCCCCACAAATCCCTCGAATAACTTGTTTTCCCATTGAACCTCGATCTTGGGATCTCCAATTACGTAGGTTGGGTTACTATTATCGGAGACTTATTAGTTTATAGGCCTCAGCCCCATCCCCCTCGATGTACTTAGAACTAACACTCTAGCTAGTCCTTTAGTTAAGGGATCTGCTAAATTATCCTTTGACTAATATAGTCAATAGTAATTATCCCATCTTTCAACATTTGTCGAACAATGTTATGTTTGCGACGAATATGTCGTGACTTTCCATTATAGGAGTTATTCCTGGCCCTCATTATAGCTGCTTGGCTATCACAATGAATTGGGACAACAGGAATAGGCTTTGGCCAAAAAGGAATATCCATAATGAGATTCCTGAGCCATTCACCTTCTTCACTAGCTTTATCTAGGGCTATGAACTCCGACTCCATAGTGGATCGGGCAATGCATGTTTGTTTGGATAATTTCTAACAAATTGTACCCCCTCCAAGGGTAAACACATACCCACTAGTGGATTTGGTTCCTGTCATGCCCCAGAAATCTGGAACCGATCCCTAGGGTGTGAAATAAGGAAAACAAAATGGTTTAGGGGCTGGTCGACTAACTACACCAATTAGGGTTTCTCACAAGACTGCGGCTCTCTCCTAAATGAAGAATGAGGGAGAAACAATGGTTATTTTAAAAACTTGATTTTTATAAAAACATTTTTATTTTAAAAGAGAGATAAAAAATTTTGTCGATAGAGAGATAATCACGCTCGACCTTCAACCGGGTTATCCTCTCAACATGTGTGGCCTGCCGGCACCGCCACCTGCTAACAAGAATCCCTCTAAGGGCGCACGGGGCTCGAGCCACTGATGGCGAGCTAGGAGTCTCACCCACTCCTTGACACTCAGTGCACTAGTCTAGAGGTCCTATCTACAGGGCTAGTCAATTAGGCCATTTAGATATTTATATTTTCATGGTGAGCTATCCTAGGCTTGTGGCCTTGAGAAGAGGCCTACCCAAAAGAATCCAGCTGTATCATTGCTACTAGCAAATAACGAAAACACCAATCTTAAACTAAATGATTCTCATACAAAATACGTCTATTACATTGCCACGAAACTACATACCAAAATAAAATACGACCGTAACCCTAAAACTGCCTCCGGCATCCCACTGCTACTCCCAAACCTCCGGACCTGCAAGAGAGTCTACTCGTGGGAAAGAGTAGCCCCCAATGGGAAATTGGGAGATTAGCCAAATTAATAGCTAGTGACATTCTAATAGTCTTTAATAATAAGAGACGACATATTTAATTGAATTAAATTATATAAGCAGCTCAAAATTTACAGAAGGCTAACCTAAGCCTATCAGTAGTCTATGTTCACATGCAATTCCTACTGTCACTAGGTTGTCTATCATACAGTCCGTTAGATATTCTACAGTACTTAATTATGAATTATAATATAAATCATACATCCTAAGGTGAACCCCAGATATTTTGTTCATCCTGCCTCCGGTCGGGCATTACTATAGGACCTTTTATTTCGATGTAGAGGGTCAACTCTTTCGCCGGACATCCACCATGCACAATTCATCCAGATAATTATAAGATATTTTTCATCTTTCACTGTGGAGTTCTACCGCCCCACTTGCGTTGCTTTGGGGGCTTCAACCACCCCGGGACAGAGTTGCTAGGCCAATCCCTACTAAAGGGCTACTCCTATTGGCTTTACCACAACCCTTGCCCGTGACCCCCTAGCCTACTGGTCTTCGGTTGTGCGTGCAGGGTGGTTCACGTCCCTTGTGCGCACGGGGTCTAATCTTTCTACATGATAGATTATTATAATATTAAAATAGCTTCGATATTTTATCCCGGGATTCGTACCGCGCTCACAACCCATGCATTTCAATAAGTCTAAATTACTCTCACCCGTATTCCCGTGTGCCCGGGTCTCCACACTCCACTTAGGAGGGTGGGACCCGATAATTATTATTTAATTATTAATTTTCAAAACTTAAGGGAATTCCTACTTACAGTGTCCAAGCAATCAGCAGAAAGATTATTATTTAATTATTAATATTTTTAAGCATGCATTGCCGGACTCGCGACTCCGCATGCAAGGCGGGGTCCACTCGACCACATGCGGCGATGTCCGGCGGGACCCGCATGCAGCGTTATGGGTACCTACCTTTAGTCATTCTCATTTCCCACTATTAAAGACCACGCAAGGGTAGTAGATGTCACCTGGTTGTCGAACAAGACTTCTGCTAGCAGCCTCCGCTCCGTCTCTGTCTTGGTCAACGCGGCCACGAACTGGTAATTTGCATAAATTCATACGTTACTAATAAGACTAAAACAAGGTGTTTAATGCAATTAAATAAAGCAGGGTTAGGCTTGAGTTGGCTGAGTCGAGGAAATTTCGACGTCATTGAACACCGGTCCACTGACACGAAAAACGATGCCCCTAATGGTGTGACCTCAATCGGTCGGCATTATCGATGTCGAGGGTCATACTATGGTTCAACGGTACAATTCAATTTAAACGGCCGCATCCGTGTCGGATGCTACTATTAACGTGCCTTGTACTCCGAAGAGCCTTAGGCCTTACTACCAAGGTATGGGTTCAGGTCAAGGTTGATTCATCATTCCGCCCGATAGAACCTCGGGCTAGGGTGCGGATGGGGTCGGTTTGAAAAGACAAATTGTTAAGCCTCACCGAGCAGACGCTCGGGGTGGTGATAGGGAATGTGTCTCGCCCGGTCGACTTTTAGGATTGGCAAATAAAGGGTATAAAGGTCATTATTGCCGACCCATGGATACGATAATCGATGCAACCGATTTAGCAAGCACGATGACTTGGTGTGAATTAGCCACAATGACTTTGTATACTAAACAATTAGAGGTTGAACTTACACTAAAAAAAAGATCGATAAACAATCGTTGATGCCCCGAGGCGGCTCACATTGCTCGACTCCATGTCATAGCAAGGTCGGAATTGCTTCGACAATAAAAAGGGGTTCCAGTACACAACGGTCGGACCACTACCATGTTGCTCGGTCGTCGACACAAGACCAACACCAATACCAAAAAGTAGGCAACATGGAGAAAATAACACTATGGGGTCGGGTACTACGGGTCAGTCTACACAGGGGTCGAGGCTACCAGTTGGCTACCGAAACATCGGCCATAAGCCACTTGTAACCATGCATGTAAGAGGCGAGGGGATAGTCAAGTTACCTCTGGTGGTTAGCACTTCTCGGCCAAATGGCCGACGTCAGTACAACGAAAGAAAAAGAAAAGGGGCTGCTGCTAATTGATCGACGGTTGCTGCCAACCATCACGCTCTCCGGCCGACGACAGCCATTAAAGAAAGATCGAAAGGGAGGGGGTTTATCGGCTGGTTATCAGCCCATGGGGGGGGGGGTCGGGCTCTGTTGACCGTACCGTTGCCGACCACGTAGTCGGCGGTCGTAGCCACGACAAAAGAAAAAAGGCAAAGCGGGAATCGGCCAAACAGAGAACCAAGCGGAGAGGGGGTGCTGACCTGATCGGGGAGGGGTCGTCGGCTCCGGCTGCGGCTCCTTCTCCGGCCGGCTGCCTCCTCTCCGGCCACCACCGCGCGCAGCCACCGAGAGGGAGGAGAGATGAAAACAGGGAGAGAGAGAAATAGAGAGAGATCGGAGAGGAAGAGAGGGTGGGGTCGGAGGGAAGAGAGATCAGAGAGAGGAAAGGGTCGGGGGTCGGGTCCGGGCTTTAAAAAGGGGGGAGGGGGTCGGCTGATAGGGTAGAGAGGGGGGGGGGGGGCGGCTGCTAGGGTGGAGGGTGGCGGCGGCTAGGGTAGAGGGGGGGCGGTTGCTAGGGTGGAGGGGGGCGGCGGCTAGGGTAGAGGGGGTGGCGACAGCGGCTGGGGTCAGGTGGGTCGGGTAGGGGAGAGAGTGAAGAGAGGGAGAGAGTTGAGCGGCTGAGAGAGAGGGAGAAAGAGAGAGAGAGAGAGAGAGAGAGAGAGAGAGAGAGAGAAACGGTGTTGGGTCGGGTTTGGGGCTTGGCTGGGTTCGGGTTTTGATTTTAATTTTTTTTTTTTCATTTCCTTTTCTCCCCCCCCCCCCCTTTTTTTTTCTAATACCGGTTATTACATCCTACCCACCTTAATAGAATTTTCGCCCCGAAAATTTAATTACTAAACTGATGTTATAATCCCACTAACATATACTACCCAAGTAACAAAGGCGAAAACACAACTGGTACCATTTCCTTTTTAATACTGCCCATGAGAAATTTAAATCAATAAGCCACTCATACCAAAAAGAAAAAGGCTCCGCCACTGGCGAAACTACTTATACAATCAAATCACATAATTATTAGGATAGGATTAGAACATTAGGCGCTCGTGGAGCTCTCACAAGGCATAATGTCCAATCGTAGTCCTAACAACTATAGACTAATAAAAATTTCGTGACTTTGGATTTTCTCCCTTCCCTGAATAAGGAGCGTCCCCCTTATTCAAAAGTGAGGTAGCAATCCGATTCACGAAACAGAATCACGAGACATTCTCCACTAACGATACTAACGAGGAAACATATAAACCTATGCTCATACACCTATAGAACCGAATTGAAGACAACTAGATAACTCGAACTAGTACCCCTAGACTTAAATCCTATAAGATTCCTCTCCGGAGCAAACACGTCTATACCTATACCACCACTACTAGCCCATTAACTTACGAAGAAAACACAACTAAGATACAAATTGGACATCCCGACATACATACTGACTAACCGATACGATGTTGAATCCAAGATAACAGAATTACGCCACATACTAACAAGAGTAAGGGGGAAATAACGATGAATTGAAAATATTGATACTCGTTGAAACAAATTAACACCAGTATACCCAACTATGCTATTGGGGTACAACTTGGAAACCTTCTAAAGGGTACACTATGGTACACGAACCTGGTAAGGAGGAAACTCACTACCTGAGTAAAGAACAGAAAGAAGCCGAAAACTAAGATACGACATAACACACACTATACAACTAGGTGACTAGTCCCAAACTAAAGCAACTCTGGTTAAATTGAAGAAATCACATACTAGAAGCCTAATGGCCAACTATCGCAAAGTATTAAATCCTTACCCTAAATGAAACGAGTTAGTTAGACAGAGACCTGAGAAATATAAAAAGAGTGAGAATAAGAGGACCGAGACCATTGGAAACAACTTGAAGCAAATCCAGACAAAACTAGCTAGACCCAAGTAAGATGACTTAGCGCGACAAGGACCACGGAGAAACTAACATAATTCCGAACCATTAAGTACCAATGAAAATTTGGTCAGGAGAACTACGGCGATAAAAGTTATTAGATCCGGTAAGCAACTAAAACAAACCAGGGTGAAACAACTAAATAATGAATATTCTTCCTAACCGATAAAGTATTTCCAAATTCCATATATATAGAAAATGTCCTTGACATAAGCACTAATCATTTATCCAGTAGTCAAACATCTCAGTTCCAACTTGACATCACTGCCATCTGGCCAGTGCACGCTTTGCCGCGAGTTCCAACAGAAACTGCGTAACTAGCTGCCAAAGTTCCGATTGGGAACAGTGCAAGCTCTGCCAGCTGCCAAAGTTTCCGAAGAAACAGTGCACGCTCTGCCGCAAGTTCCAACAGGACCTGCGTAACTAGCTGCCAAAGTTCCGATTTGGGAATAGTGCAAACTCTGCCAGCTGCCAAAGTTTCCGAAGAAACAGTGCACGCTCTGCCGCAAGTTCCAACAGGAACTGCGTAACTAGCTGCCAAAGTTCCGATTGGGAACAGTGCAAGCTCTGCCAGCTGCCAAAGTTTCCGAAGAAACAGTGCATGCTCTGCCGCAAGTTCCTACAGGAACTACGTAACTAGCTGCCAAAGTTCCGATTGGGAACAGTGCAAGCTCTGCCAGCTGCTAAAGTTTTCGAAGAAACAGTGCACGCTCTGCCGCAAGTTCCAACAGAAACTGCGTAACTAGCTGCCAAAGTTCCGATTGGGAACAGTGCAAGCTCTGCCAGCTACCAAAGTTTCTGAAGAAACAGTGCACGCTCTGCCGCAAGTTCCAACAGGAACTGCGTAACTAGCTGCCAAAGTTCCAATTGGGAACAGTGCAAGCTCTGCCAGCTGCCAAAGTTTTCGAAGAAACAGTGCACGCTCTGCCGCAAGTTCCAACAGGAACTGCGTAACTAGCTGCCAAAGTTCCGATTGGGAACAGTGCAAGCTCTGCCAGCTACCAAAGTTTCTGAAGAAACAGTGCACGCTCTGCCAGCTACCAAAGTTTCCGAAGAAACAGTGCACGCTCTGCCGCAAGTTCCAACTGGAACTGCGAAACCAACCGCTAAAGTCTCCGAAGAGTCGATGCGTATTTATCCACCAAATTCTCCAAAGAAAAAGTGTGTAGCCTCATAATGTCCTCTACCGGACAATCATAATCTACGGCCAAAGTTCCCGAGGAACAGTGTGTACCCTGTCGCGAGGGTCTCTATCGAGATATTCCAAAATTTACGAACCATGTGAACTCAACTACTACCTGAGATTTCCATCTCCTGGTACACTCTTTGAAACCACTACCCCTAAGGGTCATTATCATTACTCGTAGGATTCATTTAAACGTGACATATAAACTCCGACAATACACCAGAGAAAATCAATAAGAAGACCAATCCAGTTATTATACCTAAAACCAAATAATGGATGATCCTAAAAATACCGACTAGACCTCTAATAGTAATGGTCGATGGAGAATAAAGGAATCCTAAGATACTGGCTAGGTCTCTAGTACTAAGGGTCAATAAAGATTAAGGAGTCCTAAAATACCGGCTAGGTTTCTAATGCTAAAGGTCAACAAAAAATAACAATAACTAACAAAAGGAGAACCTCATACCACTATGCGCTCTAAATTTTTTTTTATATGCTATATTCCAACATGAAAAGGATCAAAACACACCACACATTATTCCTACATATTAAACCCTTACATCATACACGTGAATCGGGACAGTCCTTCTTCATATGCCCTCCTTGTCCATCATTAAAGCATATTTTTCCTAAAGGACAAGTGCTGCGAATGTGTCCTTCCCGCTTGCAGCGATAACAAAGTCGTAGCCCTCCATTCTTCTTTCCTTGTCCATCCTCTGGTGGTTCGGATGAAACCTTAAACCTTTTACTAGGGTGGTCTACCTGATGCTGCTTCTGGATTTTACGAGATTCTTCCAACTCTTGTTCAATGGCCAATGCTCGAGTAACTACCTCCTCATAGGATTGACCCAAGAAGGCTGTAACCCTACCTTTGATTTCTGACTTTAGTCCATGCTCAAAACACTTTGCCCTCCGAGCGTCAGTCATCACCTGGTGCGGTGTGTACCTCGCAAGCTCTGAGAATTTGGCCTCATACTGTGCCACAGTAAGAGACCCTTGCGAAAGGGCCAAAAACTCCATCTCCATCCGATTCTGCACTGTCACAGGGAAGAACTTCCTCCGAAAAAGTTCCTCGAACTCTGACCAGGAGATAGCTCCTCGATCAGCTGTCCTTGAACGCAAGACCGACTGCCACCAGAAGTCAGCCTCTTCCTCAAACTGGTAAGATGCAAGAGCGACTCGTCGGTCTCCGACGACCTCCAAAATATCAAGGACCTTCTTTATTTGTTGAAACCATCGATCTGCCTGCAAGGGGTCCGGCTCTCCCTTGAAAGTTGGAGGTCCCATCGCCTTGAAGTCCTTCAAAAGTCTCCCTTGACGCTGGCCCTCTGCTAGCTGACGAGCCTGTGCCTGGGCAAGGGCAGTCAGAGCTAAAGCAGTCTGCTGCTGTTGAACCATGGTGGCTATTCCTTGGAGCATCTCCATCATCCTCGTTGTACCGTCAGGTTCAGATGACGAACTCGCTCCGTTACCTCTTCTAGTACCCGCCATCTACAATACAACTCATATTAGAATATTATGACACCACGACCTAGGCTTTAACTTCTACAATCCTAATCCCTCGAATCATATCCCTAAGCTCTGATACCAGCTGTCACGCCCCAGAAATCTGGAACCGATCCCTGGGGTGTGAAATGAGGAAAACAAAATGGTTTAGGGGCTGATCGACTAACTACACCAATTAGGGTTTCTCACAAGACTGCGGCTCTCTCCTAAATAAAGAAGGAGGAAGAAACAATGGTTATTTTAAAAACTTGATTTTTATAAAAACATTTTTATTTTAAAAGAGAGATAAAAATTTTTGTCGATAGAGAGATAATCACGCTCGACCTTCAACCGGGTTATCCTCTCAGCATATGTGGCCTGCCGGTGCCGCCACCTGCTGACAGGAATCCCTCTAAGGGAGCATGGGGCTCGAGCCACTAATGGCGAGCTAGGAGTCTCACCCACTCCCTGACACTCAGTGCACTAGTCTAGAGGTCCTATCTACAGGGCTAGTCAATTAGGCCATTTAGATATTTATATTTTCATGGTGAGCTATCCTAGGCTTGTAGCCTTGAGGAGAGGCCTACTCAAAAGAATCCAGCTGTATCATTGCTACTAACAAATAACGAAAACACCAATCTTAAACTAAATGATTCTCATACAAAATACGTCTATTACATTGCCACGAAACTACATACCAAAATAAAATACGACCGTAACCCTAAAACTGCCTCCGGCCTCCCACTGCTACTCCCAAACCTCCGGACCTGCAAGAGAGTCTACTCGTGGGAAAGAGTAGCCCCCAATGGGAAATTGGGAGATTAACCAAATTAATGGCTAGTGACATTCTAATAGTCTTTAATAATATGAGATGCCATATTTAATTGAATTAAATTATATAAGCAGCTCAAAATTTACATAAGGCTAACCTAAGCCTATTAGTAGTCTATGTTCACATGCAATTCCTACTGTCACTAGGTTGTCTATCATACAGTCCGTTAGATATTCTACAGTACTTAATTATGAATTATAATATAAATCATACATCCTAAGGTGAACCCCGGATATTTTGTTCATCCTGCCTCCGGTCGGGCATTACTATAGGGCCTTTTATTTCGATGTAGAGGGTCAACTCTCTCGTCGGGCATTCACCATGCACAATTCATCCAGATAATTATAAGATATTTTTCATCTTTCACGGTGGAGTTCTACCGCCCCACTTGCGTTGCTTTGGGGGCTTCAACCACCCCGGGACAGAGTTGCTAGGCCAATCCCTACTAAAGGGCTACTCCTATTGGCTTTACCACAACCCTTGCCCGTGGCCCCCTAGCCTACTGGTCTTCGGTTGTGTGTGCAGGGTGGTTCACGTCCCTAGCGTGCACGGGGTCTAATCTTTCTACATGATAGATTATTATAATATTAAAATAGCTTCGATATTTTATCCCGAGATTCGTACCGCGCTCGCAACCCATGCATTTCAATAAGCCTAAATTACTCTCACTCGTATTCCTATGTGCCCGGGTCTCCACACTCCACTTAGGAAGGTGGGACCCGATAATTATTATTTAATTATTAATTTTTAAAACTTAAGGGAATTCCTACTTACGGTGTCCAAGCAATCAGCAGAAAGATTATTATTTAATTATTAATATTTTTAAGCATGCGTCGCCGGACTCGCGACTCCGCATGCAAGGCGGGGTCCACTTGACCACATGTGGCGATGTCCAGCGGGACCCGCATGCAGCGTTATGGGTACCTACCTTTAGTCATTCTCATTTCACACTATTAAAGACCACGCAAGGGTAGTAGATGTCACCTGGTTGTCGAACACGGCTTCTACTAGCAGCCTCCGCTCCGTCTCTGTCTTGGTCAACGCGTCCACGAACTGGTAATTTACATAAATTCATACGTTACTAGTAAGACTAAAATAAGGTGTTTAATGCAATTAAATAAAGCAGGGTTAGGCTTAAGTTGGCTGAGTCGAGGAAATTTTGACGTCATCGAACACCGGTCCACTGACATGAAAAACGATACCCCTAATGGTGTGACCTCAATCGGTCGGCATTATCGATGCCGAGGGTCATACTATGGTTCAACGGTACAATTCAGTTTAAACGGCCGCATCCGTGTCGGATGCTACTATTAACGTGCCTTGTACTCCGAAGAGCCTTAGGCCTTACTACCAAGGTGTGGGTTCAGGTCAAGGTTGATTCATCATTCCGCCCGATAGAACCTCGGGCTAGGGTGCGGATGGGGTCGGTTTGAAAAGACAAATTGTTAAGCCTCACCGAGCCGACGCTCAGGGTGGTGATAGGGAATGTGTCTCGCCCAGTCGACTTTTAGGATTGGCAAAAAAAGGGTATAAAGGTCATTATTGCCGACCCATGGATACGATAATCGATGCAACCGATTTAGCAGGCATGATGACTTAGTGTGAATTAGCCATAATGACTTTGTATACTAAACAATTAGAGGTTGAACTTTCACTCAAAAAGAGATCGATAAACAATCGTTGATGCCCCGAGGTGGCTCACATGGCTCGACTCCATGTCATAGCAAGGTCGGAATTGCTTCGACAATAAAAAGGGGTTCCGGTACACAACGGTCGGACCACTACCATGTTGCTCAGTCGTCGACACAAGGCCAACACCAATACCAAAAAGTAGGCAACATGGAGAAAATAACACTATAGGGTCGGGTACTACGGGTCAGTCTACACAGGGGTCGAATCTACCAGTTGGCTACCGAAACATCGGCCATAGGCCACTTGTAACCATGCATGCAAGAGGCGAGGGGACAGTCAAGTTACCTCTGGTGGTTAGCACTTCTCGGCCAAATGGCCGACATCAGTACAACGAAAGGAAAAGAAAAGGGGCTGCTGCTAATTGATCGACGGTTGCTGCCAACCATCACGCTCTCCGGCCGATGACAGCCATTAAAGAAAGATCGAAAGGGAGGGGGTTTGTCGGCTGGTTATCAGCCCATGGGGGGGGTCGGGCTCTGTTAACCGTACCGTTGCCGACCACGTAGTCGGCGGTCGTGGCCACGGCAAAAGAAAAAAGGCAAAGCGGGAATAGGCCAAACAGAGAACCAAGCGGAGAGGGGGTGTTGACCTGATCGGGGAGGGGTCGTCGGCTCCGGCTGCGGCTCCTTCTCCGGCCGGCTGCCTCCTCTCCGGCCACCACCACGCGCAGCCACCGAGAGGGAGGAGAGAGGAAAACAGGGAGAGAGAGAAATAGAGAGAGATCGGAGAGGAAGAGAGGGTGGGGTCGGAGAGAAGAGAGATCAGAGAGAGGAAAGGGTCGGGGGTCGGGTCCGGGCTTTAAAAAGGGGGGAGGGGGTCGGCTGATAGGGTAGAGGGGGAGGGGGGGGCGGCTGCTAGGGTGGAGGGGGCGGCTGCTAGGGTGGAGGGGGGGTGGCGGCTAGGGTAGAGGGGGGGCGGCGGCTAGGGTAGAGGCGGGGGGGCAGCTGCTAGGGTGGAGGGGGGCGGCGGCTAGGGTAGAGGGGGTGGCGACGGCGACTGGGGTCAGGTGGGTCGGGTAGGGGACAGAGAGAAGAGAGAGAGAGAAGAGAGGGAGAGAGTTGAGCGGCTGAGAGAGAGGGAGAAAGAGAGAGAGAAATGGGGTTGGGTCGGGTTTGGGGCTTGGCTGGGTTCGGGTTTTGATTTTAATTTTAAATTATTTTTTTTTCATTTCCTTTTCTCCCTGCCCTTTTTTTTTTCTAATACCGGTTATTACAGTTCCTGAGGAATCTGCAATCCAATTAGCATCGCTATATCCCTCTAGGACAGCTGGATACCTACCATAGAAAATGTCATAATCTAATGTATGTTTTAAGTACCTTAGAACTCGGATTAGAGCATCCTAATGCTCTTGGTTAGGGTTAATAGTGTATCTAGTAAGTCTACCTATCGCATAGGCAATATCAGGTCTCGTGTAGTTCTTGATATACATGAGACTGCCAATTACCCTAGAATATTCTAGTTGTGATACACTAGGCCCTAAATTCTTCTTCAGGTGTACTGAAGGATCATATGGAGTTCTAGCAGGTTGACAATCAAAGTGACCGAACTTCCTAAGCACTTTCTCGATATAGTGAGATTGAGATAGAGCTATGCCATTGGAATCTCTTTTAATTTGGATTCCAAGAATGACATCTGCAGCTCCTAAGTCCTTCATATCGAAGTGCCTACTCAAGAAGTCCTTGGTCTTGACCACTACTTCTAAGTTGGTTCCAAAGATCAACATATCATCTACATAGAGACATATGACCACACAAGTCAAGTTATTAACCTTAGTGTAGATACATTTATCTGATTCATTAATTCTGAACCCACTTGAAGTTAACACTTGGTCAAATTTCTCGTGCCATTGTTTTGGACCCTGTTTGAGACCATAAAGAGATTTTTTTAGTCTACAAACCTTCTTCTCCAAACCTTGCACTATAAAGCCTTCAGACTGATCCATGTAGATCTCTTCCTCTAATTCTCCATTTAGGAATACAGTTTTTACATCCATCTGGTGAATTATAAGGTTATGGATAGTAGCTATAGCTATAAGCAACCTAATGGATGTAATCCTAGTCACTGGTGAGTAGGTATCAAAGAAGTCTACTCCCTCTCGCTGCTTATATCCTTTAGCTACTAACCTAGCCTTATATCTTTCTATGGATCCATCTGCCCTAAGCTTCTTCTTGAATATCCATTTACATCCAACTATTTTACAACCAGGAGATAGCTCAACTAACTCCCAGGTGTTATTGGATATTATGGACTCAAGTTCACTTTTTACAGCTTCCTTCCAAAAGATAGAGTCAGCTGAGGTCATGGCTTCATTATAACTAGTTGGATCCTCTTCAACTAGATATGTGATGAAGTCAGGCCCAAATGAAGTACCAGTCCTTGCTCGCTTGCTCCTTCTAGGTTCGATCTCTTCATTATTTGAAGAGTCATCCCTCTGTCTAGGAGCAAGCCTCTCAAGCATACTGGGCTCCTGAGGTTTTTCAGACCTCTCTCTATAAGGAAACTGATTTTCAAAAAATTCAGCATCCCTAGTCTCGATGATGGTATTATCATCTATGTATGGGTTTTCAGAATGGATTACTAAAAACCTATACGCACTACTATTCTGGGCATATCCTATGAACACAGAGTCAACTGTTTTAGGACCCAGTTTGGTCCTCTTAGGGTTAGGTATGAATACCTTCGCTAAACAACCCCATACTTTGAGGTGTTTATAGGATGGCTTCCTACCTCTTAGAATCTGATAAGGAGTTTACTCAGATTCCTTAAATGGGATCCTATTAAGAACATGTGCTGCTGAGAGCACAGCTTTCCCCCACAAGTTCGTAGGTACCCCTGAACTGATCATCATGGCATTGACCATGTCCTTTAAGGTCCTGTTTTTCCTCTCAGCTACTCCATTAGACTGAGGGGAATATGGAGCAGTGGTCTGATGAATTACACCGTTGTCTTCACAAAATTTAGTAAATTCTCCGGACTCATATTCACCTCCCCTGTCCGACCTAAGGACTTTGATCCTCTTCCCTAACTGGTTTTCTATCTCAGACTTATAGGATTTAAACTTGGACAAGCTCTCGTCTTTACTCTTAAGGAGAAAGATTGAACAATATCTGGAACAATCATCAATAAATGTGATGAAGTACTTGCTCCCTCTTCTCATAGTGTAACCTTTAAGGTCGCACACGTCTGAGTAAATTAAGTCTAGGGTTTCTAGGCTACGCTCTACACTCTTAAAAGGTTTCTTGGCATATTTAGCCTCTACGCATATGCCACACTTTTCATTTGAGGATGGAACACATTTTGGTACACTACCTAAGTTAACTAACATTTTAAGGGATTTAGAGTTAACGTGTCCTAGTCTAGCATGCCACAGATCAAAAGAATCACACAAGTAAGCAGAAGAAGATATTTTATTATCATTAGTGAAAAATGTTACATTCAGCTTAAACAAGCCCTCATCAAAATAACCCTTTCCCACAAAAGACCCTCCCTTAGTCAGGACAAATTTGTCCGACTCAAATACAAGCTTGTAGCCCTTCTTGCTCAGCATTGCTCCGGAGACCAGATTCTTCCGGATCTCTGGGACATGAAGCACCTCCTTCAGAGTAAGAAGATTTCCAGAGGTGAACTTCAGAATCACATTCCCTTTCCCAGTGACTTGAGCAACTGAGGAGTTCCCCATGTACAGCGACTCTCCTTCTTTTGCAGGTGTGTAGGTGGAGAAGCAGCTCTTCGACCCACATATATGTCGGGTAGCTCCCGTGTCCACCCACCAGTCTGCAAGGTTGCCGACTAGGTTGGCCTCAGTGACCACCGCAGAGAAGTAACCACTCTGAGCCACATTCGCCTCGGACTTATTCTTTGGCCGGTTAACTGCATTGAAGCGACACTCTTTAGCTAGGTGTCCTGGCTTGCCGCATACAAAGCAGTCTCCTGTCGGCTTCTTCTTGAACTGAGGCTTGAAAAGCTTGTTCTTCTCCCAGGGCTTAGGAGCAAGAGCCTTCTTTTGGAAGACTTCCCCTCCACGAGGTTGGCCTTTCCTTTTATCATAGAAGCTCGCTCCCTTTGCTCCGACACTCGATTGTCCTCCTCTATACGGATTCGGACAACAAGGTCTTCCAGGGTCATCTCCTTCCTCTTGTGCTTCAAACTGTTCTTGTACTCCTTCCACGAGGGGAGGCAACTTCTCTATTATAGTTGCTACTTGGAATCCCTTGCAGATTTTGTACCCCTCAGCGAGGACCTCATGGATGATAATCTGTATCTCCTCAAGTTGGGAGACTACAGATTTTTCATCTTCCATCTTGAACTCTAGCAGCTTCCCGACCACGAACTTCTTCGACCCGGCGTCCTCTGTGGCGTACTTCTTCTCTAAGGAGTTCCACAGGTCTTTGGCGGACTTGCAGGTGAAGTAGACATCATATAGGTCGAGGACAAGGCAGTTGAGGATATAGTTCCTACACAGATAATCCTGCCTCTCCCAGGAGTCTAAGTCGGTTTGGTTAGATGAGCCATCATCCTTAGAGATAAGGGTAGGCTTCTCGGAAGAGATAAGGTCGACAACCTTAAGGACAGTCAGATAGAACCTAAGTTTCATCTGTCATCTCTAAAAGTTCTTCCCATCGAATGGTTCAGGCTTTTCACTAAACTTGCTAGGTTTCCTCTCCATCTCAGTAGTCATCTAGGAAGAGTTCCTTTTGATTTTTTAAAAATTTAACAGCCAGGTCAGCTCCAGGAAGGAGGTGGAGCACTTGGCTCGCTTAAATACCAAGCTTCCTAGGGCAATTTAATGCCGGTTTGTCAAGCTTTCCTCGACACTATGAAAAAACAAAGGAATTCTAACAGTTAACAAGAGACTAGATCTAAACACTCTCGTATTGGATCTAGATCTAAACGGAATAGAATATAATGAAAATAGCTTTCAGTTGTTGGGTATTCTACTCTATGAAGACATGCAAATGATGACTAGCACAATATAGAGAGATTACAAATCTAGTGCAAAAAAATAGTTGAACAAGCTATAGGGGTTTATCATGCATAGTTGAGCACAACAATCAATCAAGGTTTAGATTGTCTTAAGGTTGTCTACAGATATGGCAAAGAGGTTGGGAGGAGGAAGAAGAACATGGAACTTAGCAGTAGTCGAGGCTTGTGATAGCACAATGCCCTGAAAGCTATTTTGTCGCCTCGGTAGGTGCTTCAAGGCCTCCGACGAACGCTCCCCAGGGTACAACGACTGGACTCCTCTTCAGCACCGAAGGGAACCCCTTTGGGACTCTCAGCGTACTCCAGACAAGAACAAAATCACGAACGAGAAAGAAAAGAGAGAGTGGAGAGAGCTCTTCACTTGGTGTGTGTTCTGGCTTCACAGAACCCTCTCTTATATAGAGGTCCTTAGCCATAACGTTCCCACACTCACAGCCCATTGCATGCAGCGCACTGATGAACATTCACTGCTCTGTCGGGTGTAACGGTTGCATGTAACAGTGCAGAGGTCCATAGCTCAGCCTCGTGAAAAGTGTAACGGAAGGAATAAATCTCAATTAAAAAATTAAAAACTAGTGTAAAAGATGGCTCGAAGCCCATTCGCGTCCACGCGGCTCGCGAGCGGCGGCCTCGACCCGAGCCCGGCGCGCGCGCGCATGTGTGGTGGGCTATGGCTTGGCTCTTGTAAAGCTACAAAGCCCAATGAAGGGAGTTCTATTATAAATGCATTAAAAGATCTCCCCATGGGCAATATGGGACTAAACCCAAAAACCGGTTTTTTTATTCTCTATCAAAACCAATTTTTGTAACAGAGACTACAGTGGTTAGCAGCAGAGGAGTCAGCGGCGAGGTGGTTCGGTTGAACTCCCTAGGTCTAAGGTTCATCCCATGGCCTATATATTAGGTCCGGCCGGTCGGGGGGAGGGGGGTTCGGTTAGGTCCGACGGCGACGAGGGGGGGGGGGGGGGGGGGGGGGTTCGGTTATGGTCGGCAGCAACGGCGGCAGGGGATTCGGTTAGGTTCGGCGGCGGCGAGGGAGGGCGGCAGGGGGGGGGGGGGGGGGGGGGTTTGCACCAGGTTCGGAGGAACCTGGTGTAACACCATCTTGTTGTTGTCCTTCCCCTAAAAATGATCTCTTGGTCCGAGACCTCTCACTAAGTCCCCCCAAAAAAAAAACTCTTCACCAAAGCGGACTAAGGGTAGACATGGGTTGGGCTAGCTAGGCTTGGGATGAAAATCTAGGCCCGAGTCGGGCTCAGACCAACACATTAAAAACTTAGGCCAAACTCGGACCTACACATTTAATAAACGGGTCGGGTCCGGGTTTAGGGTCTGGACACGGTAGACCTGAGAAGACCCGTTTAAAATTCAACGGGTCGTGTTGGGTCGGGTCTACCCGCAATCCAATACTGTAATATATAGTACTAGCGGGTCTATCGGGTCAGGTCGCGTTGAGTCGGATTGGGTCGGATCAGGTCAATTGAATAGACCCGCGTGGCAAATGGGTCTTATCGGGTCTACCCGTTTATAAGCGGGTCGGGCACGGGTTTAGGATTGAGACACGATTAGTTAAATGGGTCGGGTCCGGTTCTAGGGGTTTTGGACACGACCCGAAACTAGACCCAACACGACCCATTGCTACACCTAGTTGGGCCCCTAGTTGGGCCAGCGAGATGAGTTTTACAATCACAACCCCGAAAATAAAGCAGCAGTTTGAATTTGTAGCCCACTCTGCCGAAATTTGCTTGTAGTTATGTTGGGCCTAGATTAGACATCCGATTACGTCTAAAAGTTCAAGTTTAAATTGGCTAAGTCCAAGATTATGCGACGATGAGTAATTATTAGAGACTGCAATTTCCAGCCTAACTTGTGGATAGTTCCTATCAATAATGTTGCCTTGTGAAAAATGATTTCCTTAGGATTTCCAACTCTCCAGAAAAATAGACATAACTCTAGTTTTAGAATTACTAAAAATTGAAAGCTTCAAATAATGATTTAATTCCTACGAAATATGAATATCGATGCTACTATTATAAAATGGAGGCTTTTGGTGCCATGTGCATCCTCTCAATGGGGAGCTAGATTCTGTGCCAAATGTGCGATCCATTCCAGTAGAAGGATTAGCTCTCGTAGTAGGTCTATGATTGATGTTATGATTTTATTTCTCTATTTTGGCCTTATTGTGTTAAGGCATAAAGTTCCAAATAGTGCATATATCTTTGTATCGCAAAGTAACACATATTAATGTAGTGACTATTATTGGAGTTAGTCCATATAGATTATGGGGGAGGATCACGTTCGTCGTACGGTCCCACTCTAATAGTCGATGAAAGGTGTTGACCTTTAAGATGTGGCACACTGTAGAGTGCTGAGCTGTCACTCAAACACTGCAAAGGAGGGAGAGAGAGAGAAAGAAAGAGAGAGAGAGAGAGAGAGAGAGAAAGAGGGAGAGAGTTGACATAGGATATGGTGACGAAGTTCAGCCTGTGGGTGCAAATTTTGGCAAGAAGCCCACAGAGACTACTGCGGGACCCACCAGCCCTGCCTGGTGGGCCCACAGAGACAACCGTGGGACCCACCAGCCCTGCCCGGTGGGCCCACACGGATTACCGCGGGACCCACTAGCCCTGCCTGGTGGGCCTACAGAGGCTACCGTGGGATCCACCAGCCCTGCCTGGTGGGCCTACAGAGGCTACCGTGGGATCCACTAGCCCTGCCTGGTGGGCCCCCAGAGACGACGGTGGAACCCTCCAGCGCTGCCTGTGGAATCCCCAGAGACGACAGTGGGACCCACCAGCCCTGCCTGGAGGATCCCCAGATACGACAGCAGAAACCGCCATTTGCCCCAGTTTTCCTCCTAGAAAATCCTATAAATAGCAGAGCCTTCAAATGTAAAAGGATCGATTTCTAAAACCAGAATCCAAAGATCCAAAATCCAGAGAGAGAACCTCAAAAACCCAGAGCTCTGACTTCGATATTCCATCTCCTTCGATCTTCTTTAAGAAGAGATTAGTGACACTTGGCCTGTCGAGGTCACTTCGAGTGAAGTGTTAGTGAATTCAGGTTGCTCCCTATAGCACGAAGACGTAGGCTTCGGCTGAACTCCGAGACCACATCTTGTGTCAATCTTCTCTATTTGCATATCGAAAGTGTTAACTCAAAGTCACCATAGCATCGACCTTCGAAGACACCGTTCAATCAACAGACCTACCATTCAACTGCAATTGACTGGTGGAGTGAAGTCTTCGGATCGGCACAAAGATTTTTCCCCCACACAGCCGAAGTCTACGTTTCCGTGCAGTAAGACGCAACCTTTGAATCCACTATCTCTGAAGAAGTAGAGCTACTCTCAATAGGCCGAGGAGTGCTTATACAAGTAGATAAAGGATGGAATATGTTTGATTGGAGTCTGATCACCAGAAGGCTCAGAGAGCTCTGGAAAATAGAACATGAGATATGAAATAATCGAATTGGATTTGGAATATTTGTCGGGTCTGCTATTTATAGAGGTTTGGGAATAACGAGGGTTTTGGCAAATATCTAGGGGGATTTACCAGACCCCAAATAGTATTCGTTGGCCCCAAGTAGGGCTGCGGGTCCCACTGTCATATCCGTGGAGCCCAAGCAAAGTTATAAGTCCCATAGTCGTGTTTGTGGGCCCCAGGCAGGGCTATGGGTCTCCCCATTGCCTCTGTGGGCCCGAGGCATGGTTGGGGGTCCGACTGCCGGGTGTTGGTCAGATTTTACAACCACAGTTATCCCCTCTCAGCTAGGCAGGTGATAACCTAGCTAGCTGGGACTCTATGGTGCAAAACTGTTTGGGTGTTCACCGCTTTGCTGTCTGGGGCCGACCATCATGTCCGTCGACCCCCTGCCAAGGGCTAGTCGAAGTACGCGTCTGCCGACCCCCTGCCTAGGGCCGACCAGGTGTGTGTCCGTCGACTCGCTGTCCAGGGTCGATCGTTGCGCCTGCCGACCACCTACCAAGGGCCGACCAGGTAAGTGTCTATTGACCTACTGTCTGAGACCGACCGTCGCACCTGTCGACCCCTTGCCAAGGGCCTCCCGGGTGTGCGTCTGCTAACCTGCTATCCTAGGTCGACCGTCGCATCCGTCGACCCCATGCCTAGGGTTGGCCGGGTGTGTGTTTGCTGACCTGCTGTCCGGGACCGAACGTCGAGCATGACGACCCCCTACCAAGGGCCAGCATGGTAAGTGTCTGCCGACCCGCTGTCCGGGGCCAACCATCGCGCCTGCCGACCCCCTACCAAGGGTCGACCGGATGTGCGTCTACCAACTCATTATCCGGGATGACCGTCGCGCCCGCTGAGCCCCTGCATTGGGTCGGCGGAGTGTATGTCTTCCGACCCGCTGTCTGAGGCTTACCGTTGCGCCCGTCGATCGCCTGCTAAGGGCCAGCCGGGTGAGTGTCTGTTAACCTGCTGTTCAGGGCCGACCGTAGCACCTGCTGACCCCCCTGCCAAGGGCCAGTGGGGTGTGCGTCTACCGATCCGCTGTTCATGGCAAACCGTTGTGCCTGCCGATCCCCTGCCAAGAGCGGGTGTGCATCTGCCAACTCCCTGTCCGGGGCCGACCGTTGTGCCCGCCGACCCCCTTTCAAGGGCCGATCGGGTGCATTTCTGCCGACCTCCTGTTTGAGGTCAATCGTTGGCCGTTTGACGACCCCTTGCCAAGGGTCAGCCAATCGATCGGGGAGTACGCCGGGTGGCCGATCAAAGTGTGCCGGTGCAGGGTGCATTGCTCGATCAAGTCGGTCAGCGCTGTTGCAATTAAATCCTATTATCAAAGTAGCAACGGAAGCAAAAGATAGATCCGAAGATCTCATGGTATATGTTTTATTACAATTAATTCTATAAAACAATCCACATGCAAATATATAATCTTAACATATGTGCGGACACCCTAGAGGCATACTACGATCTACGAAAGACATGTATCCATCTAGTTAGGTGTTTAGAACCATCATACCTTGTGAATCTATGATCTGAAGAGAATGAAACGATGATGAACCGCACATGATGTTGGAATTGGATCCATGTATCGGAGTCGCAGCGGAAGCAAAAGAAAGATCCGAAGATCATATGGTGTATGTTTCATTACAATTTCGTGATACAAAATAATCTACATGCAAATCTATGATCTTAGCATATGTGCGGACACCCTAGAGGCATACTACGATCTACGGAAGACATGCATGCATCTACTTAGATGTTTAGATTCATCATACCTTATGGATCTATGATCCGGAGATTACGGAACGATGAAGAACCGCACTTGAATCGCAAGGGAAATTGTCGGATAGCACCTTGCCCTTTGCGAATTGAAGAATCCTCAGAATCCCGTCTCTGAGTGCAGGGATTACGAGCCGACGAAGGAATCCGTTGCGAAGACGATGGCAAGCCACGAGATTTTCTCCTCCTCTTTCTCCTTTCTTCCTTCTCCTTTCTTCCTCTTCCTTCTCCCTTCTTCTTCCTCTCTTTTCCTTGGCCGAAACCACAAAGGAGGAGGACTAGGGGTCGGTTTTTTGGAGGGGAAGGAGTAGAACCATTAGGGCCGGCCCTCCCCTCCCTATTTCCTTTATAGGGCCGGTCTCCCATGGCTCCAAGGAGCCTAGGGCCGGTCCCTAAGTGGATAGGGATGAGGGGGGGGTCGGATTTAGGTCTCCCGGGTGTCTATCGTGAAGTCCGGACTTTCGCCCTTCATGAAAAGCGGAAAACCGAAAGTGAGACTGAGTGAGGTGCGCTACTCGGAATCGAGTTCCGTCAGCGCCTGTGAGCTCCTGGAATTATTCCGCTTATTTTAAGATCCATATTTAATGTGTTCTGAGCCATATTTCAGTATTTACTAAAATACCCCTATGGCCCGTAACACATGTGAATTAGGTTCTTTGGCTCCGGGCTTGCGCTCCATCGCGCTACTTCGCATCCAACGTATCCAACTAGGTCGGGGAACAATTTCTATACACAACGATAGGGTGAAACCTTTAGGGTTCGGGATCTCTAGCTGCAACCGGATCCCTGATTAATTGTTCCGGTGACACACCGAAAGTTCCGTTAATCAGCCCTAATCCGATTAACCCGCGTAGCCACCCAGAGTGCGATGCGAGTTGAACTCTAGTGATCCTAAACTTATGTTACTCCCTCGTAACCCTATTCTCTACTATACTCCGATAATCCTTATCCCTCCTATTACTGGTGCCATGATACGACTCGAGCGGTGGGGAGCATCGTTAGATTCCGATCGATCATCTGACTAGGGTTTGATGACTTGTCATCTATAACACCACACACCTTCCGGTGCTATGCCTAGCATCCGGAACATCGTCAGTCATACTGACAACCACCAGGTCTGGGTTAACTGTGTGGACAGATTGACTCATCAAAACACACCCATCCAACACTGGACGTTGGATAACCTGTAGGGATTACATGTCACTCAAACACCAGCCGGGTAACCCAACGTACCGTGGTATTGGACTATGGAAGGTCTGCACATGTTGGCACATCAAAGCACCACTCAACTGGTTGGCCCAGTGAGCATGGTCCTTCAGGGTTAAGGACAGATTATCTATAGTAGTAAGACGGTTTTTGCACCAGTGTCTGAATCACTGAACTGTGCACCGTCTTGGTTCCTGTTCAACACGATCATCGTGCTTGGTCAGGTGAATGGGAATCCCACATTCCCGTGGTGGAGACTTCACCACATCCTCTACCTGCCAACAGCTTATACTCGGTGAAGCGACCAGCATCACCTAAGCTGTGAACTAGTTCTAGGTCTACACAGAACTGGTCCACTGGGTCTCCCAAGCATGGATCCTCCATGCGCCTCAGTGGCCTACTGTGTTCTTTAGGGTCCTTTTATTATATGAGTATTATCATACACCAGAGTAGTATTCTAATTAAAGCAATAACCAAATTCATCTTTATTAATGTTAATATAGAAAATCCACGCTAAGGACACATGAGCTACAACAATCTTCCACTTGGCCTAGCGGGGAACAACAGTCTTAACTCCCATGGCATCCACGTGCTTCTCAAAAGCCTTGGTCGGTAACGCCTTTGTGAAAGGGTCCGCCATGTTATCTGCAGATGCCACCTGAGTCACTGCTACCTCCCCTCGCTTCTGCAAGTCCCGGATTATATAGTATTTCCGCTCGATATGCTTGCTCTTCTGGTGATATCTTGGCTCCTTGGATTGTGCTACCGCTCCACTATTGTCGCAGTAAAGGACAATATGATCTTGAGCTCCCGGTACGCATCCTAAGTCCGTGAGGAACTTCTTGAGCCACACCGCCTCCTTAGCTGCTTCGCACGCCGCAACATACTCAGCCTCTGTCGTCGAATCCGCGATGCATCCCTACTTCACGCTCCTCCAACTGACAGCTCCTCCTCCTAATGAAAACACAAACCCTGACGTCGATCTCCTGGATTCCGGATCTGACACAAAGTCAGAATCCATATATCCAATCGGCATAAGTTCCTGTGAAGAGTAAACTAACTCATAATATCTCGTCCTACGGAGATACTTGAGTATACTTTTCATAGCAGTCCAGTGCCCTGGACCCGGATTTGACTGATACCTGCCCATCATGCCTACTGCATAGCATATATCTGGTCTTGTGCACTGCATGGCATAGATCAGACTCCCTACTGCCGAAGCATAAGGTATCTTCTGCATCTCTGCCCTCTCCTCAGGAGTCTTAGGACCCTGATCCTTGGACAACTGCATTCCATGTCTGAATGGAACCAGTCCCTTCTTGGAGTTATGCATACTGAATCTGACCAAGATAGTATCTATGTAGGCTGACTGTGACAGCGAGAGAATCTTGTTCTGGTGATCTCGAGTTACTTTGATCCCCAGAACATAACTCGCTTCACCCAGGTCTTTTATGTCAAATTGAGAGGATAACCACACCTTCACTATAGACAACGTTCCAATATCGTTTCCGATGAGCAGGATATCATCCACGTAAAGCACTAGAAAAACTACTGCAGTCTTATCGCTCCTTTTATAAACACATGGTTCATCCACATTCTGTTCAAATCCATAATACTGGATAGCCTGATCAAAACGCATGTTCCAACTTCTGGATGCTTGCTTCAGTCCATAAATGGACCTTTACAACTTGCACACCAGACCTTCCTGACCTTTTGCGACAAAGCCTGGAGGCTGAGACATGTAGATGTCTTCTTCCAAATCCCCGTTGAGGAATACGGTCTTGACGTCCATTTGCCAGATCTCCCAATCATAATAGGCTGCAATGGACAAGAGGATCCGGATAGACTTAAGCATAGCCACTGGCGAAAAGGTTTCGTCATAGTCGATCCTTTCTCGCTGGGTATAACCCTTAGCGACTAGTCTAGCTTTGTAAGTCTCAACGGTACCATTCGGACCTCTTTTTCTTTTGTACACCCACTTACACCCAACAGGTTTAATGTTGTGAGGTGGTGTTACAAGTATCCAGACCGAATTTTGGGACATCGATGTCAGTTCTGCCTCCATGGCTTCCTGCCATGCTGCATGGTCAATGGATACCATCGCTTCGTCATAGTTCAGAGGATCATTCTCCTGAAACTCTGGATCAACCCTAAAGGCTTCTCCAATGTATCTATCAAGAGCACTTGTGGCCCTTCCACTGCGATGAACCTGCGGTGGTTCTATAGGAGTCGATTTTACAGTACCGTTAATCTTAGTGGTATCGGCTCCCACTACGTTTTCTGTCTGCGTACTCCCATCAGTACCAAGCAATTCTTCAAGAAATACTTTACTGGTGGGCTTATGGTCTATTAAATAATCCTGCTCCAGGAATACGGCGTTCGTCGAGACGACAACCTTTCTATCCTCACGATCATAAAATAAACCACCCTTTGTCCCTTTTGGATACCCAACGAACAGACATACCTTTGTTTTTTACTCCATCTTATCTCGCTTGTCCTTCCGCACATGTGCTGGACAACCCCAAATCCTAAAGTGCTGTAGACTTAGCTTTTGCTTCAACCACAGCTCCCAAGGAGTTAGGGGTACTGACTTTGATGGAACAAAGTTTAAAGTATATGCTGCCGTCTCTAGGGTATATCCCCAAAAACTAGGTGGCAATGTTGCATAACTCATCATAGTCCGAACCATGTCTAACAAAGTTCGGTTTCTCCTCTCAGATACACCGTTCTGTTGTGGTGTCCCTGGTGCAGTCAACTGTGGTACGATCCCATGCTCACACAGGTACCCAATAAATTCATCCGATAGGTATTCGCCTCCTCGATTCGATCGAAGAGACTTGATACTTTTACCCGTCTGCTTTTCTGCTTCAGCTCTGAACTCCTTGAACTTATCAAAGGATTCAGACTTCCGCCGCATTAGGTATATGTATCCAAACCTCGAGTGATCATCCGTGAAGGTGATGAAATACTCAAAGCCTCCTATGGCACGGACACTTATGGGCCCACATACATCAGTGTGTACCAACTCTAATACCTCCTTAGATCTGCTATCTTTGGCTTAGAAAGACCTTTTAGTCATCTTGCCTTCTAGGCAAGACTCACACGTCGGTAGGCTTTCTGAAATATTTGGACTTAAGAGTCCTACCTTAACCAACCTGTGAATCCTGTCTGAGGCTATATGTCCAAGCCTTAGATGCCAAAGGAGTGTTGGATTATCTGAGGGATTTTTCTTTTTAGATGAATTAATCACACAAGCTTCAGTTATGTTATCCTGCTTATGATTGGAGTTAATTACATAGAGACCATTCTGTATCTTTCTCTTGCAAACAAAGAAACAATTCAATTTAATTGACACACCAGAAGCATCAAATAAAACTGAAAAACCTTCATTATTCAATAAGGAAACATAAATTAAATTACATCTCAAGGACGGTACATAAAGTATGTCTCTAAGTAATAAACTTCTTCCATCAAGGAACTGCAAGATGACATCTCCAACTGCTTCAGCCTCTGCCACGGCCTCAGTTCCCATGCTTAGGATTATCTCCCCATCACCCAGTTTTCTTGTCTCCTTGAACCCCTGCAAATTATTGCAAGCATGGTTAGTGGAACAAGAATCCACAATCCATGAGACTGGAGAACAACTGGATGCTACTAGGGATTCCACTATATGGATTTGAGATATACCTGTCTCAGCCTTCTTGGGAGCCGCGCGGTAGTCGCCCTTCCAGTGCCCCTTCTTGCCGCATTGAAAATATTTTCCTTTGGGCTTCGCCGGACCATTCTGCTTGGGAACCTCCAACTGCACCTGGCCCATCTTCACGGGCTTCTTAGACTTTCTTTTCTGAAACTTATCCTTGGCTTTCAGAGAAGAATTCCGCTCCATGTTTAGGGATTGGGCTCCTGCCTTCATCTCGTCCTCTGCCACCTGGAGCGCCACTAGGAGCTCTGCATTAGACATCTCCAACCGGTTAAGGTTGAAGTTGGTAACAAAGCCCTCAAACGCTCCTGACTGAGACGCGAGGAAAATGTCGGTCTGGATCTCTGCATCCAAGATGACATCGAAGGAACCAAGCTCGTTTACATAGCCAAATAACTTTAGCATATGATCCCGAACTAAAGTCCCCTCTGCTATCTTCGTGGACACCAATTTCTTGATGGTCAGGTAACGAGTTACCCGACTACGACCCTCGACCATTTTCTTCAGGTAGAGTATCATGTCTGAAACAAAGGCTATGTCTTCGACTTGCTTTTGAAGGATGGTCTGTAAGGATGCCATAATGTAGCACTTGCACATCTCATCAGCATCTAGCCAGTCTTTCCATTCCTTTAACTGGGCCTCAGTTGTACTTGGTCCCGGCATGGCCGGTTGAGGGGTACTTAGGGCAATTGTGTGTTTGCTAACCCTTAGGACGGGCATTAGGTTACGCTTCTAGTTCTCGTAGTTTGGTCCCGTAAGTTTTTTATCATTAAGTATGGAGGCAAGGTGGTCGAGCTTGGTCATGATTTCTATAAACAATGGTTTAAAGCAATAGTTAGGGTCTACTACAATCTATTTTATGGAATTTAGAAATAGATAATGTCTACTCCAGCCACTATGTCTTCACCACCTCAAGTGGAGACATCCAGGAATCTAAATTCCCTGGGCTGGAGTACTGAGACTATCGGCTCTGAATTGGAGACAGCATCTCGGTGAGAGCATGCAACCGCTTCTGCCAACGGGGTTTTTATGACCCAGTCTTTATCAGAATTACCCATCGTAAACTGAAAGACCTCCCAGTATCCTTTTGGCCAGCTTTATGTGACCCGCGTGCGCAGCAACAACGGCTTCACATAAGCTTACGGATGCTTCCCACAAATCTAGGTGGTGTCGGCAGGGGGGTTCATAGGCTCCCGCGGTGCAGGATAAAACCGTCACCCACTGCCACCGGCATCCTCTATGTCCTGAAGGAAACCACTAGGCGAACCAGTATGGAAGGAAACACAGCTCTCACCCGGTGGGAATATCGAACTGCGTACCTCCCACCCAGACCCTTAGCCGGTTTATTGTGGAGGCCAGGGGCTCCCCTTTGGAGGGAATCTCTTACACATCCCTTCTTTATGAGGTTTTATGCGTATCTAGAATGGTCACGACCTCCTAGACATAGACCCTGGTCTACCGTGCTCCCACTAGGATTACAAACCCTCCCACAAAGCATTAGTGTCCTCGGAAAATATCATAGTCCCTATCTTGAATACTCAACTTTCGCCTTTCTTGCAAGGATCACATTACATAGATTTCAAGGATCCCGATACTTCACTAGTTTACCCACAATCCTAAGATCTGGAGCCTAGCCTAAGGTCAACATGGAAAGGACTCCCACTACGATGACGCTTCGTTCACAATTTGATGCCTGATGTCATAGTAGACCTCATCTCATTACAGGTTTCGATGCTGGCCAAATAGGGACATCCGACAACCTCCGCCGGACCTCAACCTAATGGTGGCATAACCAAATCGTGAAGAGTTCCTACTACCATCAAACATCATCTAGAAACGGGTATCACACAGTGAAATCCTAACCTAACTTGGTCGCTAGGACCACATGGGGAAAGGGCATCCCACTAGGGTTATCATACTTCTTATGGAGACATTAGTTAATTATTACTAAACAAATCTAACACTGCGTCTATCTCGATGCACAGTACTTGGCTACCTGAACTACCACGAGGGCGGTTACCACCTTTCCTTTTATCTAGCCACCGAATTCGCATGTGTTAGAAGCATTTAGAGACACCGATGAATCCATAAGCTTAGTACTAACCTAAGCCTGATCTATAGACAAACTTACAAGCAAGATAATCATATTATCATCGGGGTTCTCTAAATACGAAATAAAGAGAAACAACAGAAAAATATCCAAACCGAATCAAGTCTAGGGTCCGACCCCTGAACCTGAATAGCACAGCCAAGATATCCTGCTCTTCCGTTCTGCACGATCTCTGACGATGATCCCCTTTATCGCCAACGTGCACACTTTCCCTGGGTCTTTGCACGCCATGGTACCGCTTGCCCGAACCGTGGATGTAGCATCATCTCCTTCTTTCTGTGACCGAAAAACTAACACGCTCCGAGCAAAGTGCTCGTTCGTGTACAATTTCGCTAGAAATAAAAGAAGACAATCCTAGAAACATGGCCAGGGAACCGAGGATGGTCAACCCCCACCCTCGCCCATCTAGAGCCTTACAATCCACAATAATAATCAATACAAAATTAAATCCGGGGTCCGACCCCCGGATGCATGCAATCACAGATTACTATTCAGCGCGACACCTGCAAAAAGACGATACATAGCACAATCCATATGCATGATCTACGCCGAACCTCAACGAAAACATATGCCATCATATATTCACATGATGTTTTCACGAATTCATGCATGAAACATACACCAAAGCTAGCTCTGATACCAATTGTTGGAATTGGATCCGTGTATCGGAGTCGCAGCGGAAGCAAAAGAAAGATCCGAAGATCATACGGTGTATGTTTCATTATAATTTCGTGATACAAAACAATCTACATGCAAATCTATGATCTTAGCATATGTGCGGACACCCTAGAGGCATACTACGATCTACGGAAGACATGCATGCATCTACTTAGATGTTTAGATTCATCATACCTTATGGATCTATGATCCGGAGATTACGGAACGATGAAGAATCGCACTTGAATCACAAGGGAAACTGTTGGATAGCACCTTGTCCTTTGCGAATTGAAGAATCCTCGGAATCCCGTTTCTGAGTGCAGGGTTACGAGCCGACGGAGGAATCCGTTGCGAAAATGATGACAAGCCGCAAGATTTTCTCCTCCTCTTTCTCCTTTCTTCCTTCTCCTTCCTTCCTATTCCTTCTCCCTTCTTCTTCCTCTCTTTTCCTTGGCCGAAACCACAAATGAGGAGGACTAGGGGTTGGATTTTTGGAGGGGAGGGAGTAGAACCATTAGGGCCGGCCCTCCCCTCCCTATTTCCTTTATAGGGCCGGTCTCCCATGACTCCAAGGAGCCTAGGGCCGGCCCCTAGGTGGATAGGGATGAGGGGGGGTCGGATTTAGGTCTCCCGGGTGTCTATCGTGAAGTCCGGACGAAAATGCCCTTCACGCAAAGCAGAAAACTGAAAGTTAGACTGAGTGAGGTGCGCTACTCGGAATCGAGTTCCGTTAGCGCCTGTGAGCTCCTGGAATTATTCCGCTCATTTTAATATCCATATTCAATATGTTCTGAGCCATATTTCAGTATTTACCAAAATACCCCTACGATCCGTAACACATGTGAATTAGGTTCTTTGGCTCCGGGCTTGCGCTCCATCGCGCTACTTCGTATCCAACGTATCCAACTAGGTCGGGGAACAATTCCTATATGCAACAACAGGGTGGAACCTTCAGGGTTCGGGATCTCTAGCTCCAACCGGATCCCTGATTAACTGTTCCGGTGACACACCGAAAGTTTCGTTAATCAGCCCTAATCCGATTAACCCGCGTAGCCACCCAGAGTGCGACACGAGTTGAACTCTAGTGATCCTAAACTTATGTTACTCCCTCGTAACCCTATTCTCTACTATACTCCGATAATCCTTATCCCTCCTATTACTGGTGCCATGATACGACTCGGGCGGTGGGGAGCACCGTCAGATCCCGATCGATCATCTAACTAGGGTTTGATGACTTGTCATCTATAACACCACACACCTTTCGGTGCTATGCCTAGCATCCGGAACATCGTCAGTCATACTGACAACCACCAGGCCTGGGTTAACTGTGTGGACAGATTGACTCATCAAAACGCACCCATCCAACACTGGACGTCGGATAACCTGTAGGGATTACATGTCACTCAAGCGCCAGCCGGGTAACCCAACGTACCGTGGTATTGGACTATGGAAGGTCCGCACACGTTGGCACATCAAAGCACCACTCAACTGGTTGGCCCAGTGAGCATGGTCCCTCAGGGTTAAGGATATATTATCTATAGTAGTAAGACGGTTTCTGCACCAGTGTCTGAATCACTGAACTGTGCACCGTCTTGGTTCCTGTTCAACACGATTATCGTGCTTGATCAGGTGAATGGGAATCCCACGTTCCCGTAGTGGAGACTTCACCACATCCTCTACCTGCCAACAGCTTATGCTCGGTGAAGCGACCAGCATCACCTAAGCTGTGAACTAGTTCTAGGTCTATACAGAACTGGTCCACTGGGTCTCCCAAGCATGGATCCTCCATGCGCCTTAGTGGCCTACTGTGTTCCCTAGGGTCCTTTTATTATATGAGTATTATCATACACCAGAGTAGGATTCTAATTAAAGCAATAACCAAAGTCATCTTTATTAATGTTAATACAGAAAATCCACACTAAGGACACACGAGCTACAACACATGAACCGCAAAGGAAGCTATCGGATGGAACCTTGTCCTTTCCGAAGGGAGGAATCCTTGAAGTCCTATCTCTGAGTGCAAGGACTACGAGCCGACGGAGGAATGCATTGCAAAGACGATGGCGAGCCAAAACTGTGAGATCTCCTCCTTCTCTTTCTCTCTCGTTCATTCTCTTTCCTTCCTCCTTCTCTTTCTCTCTTCTTCCTTAGCTGATTCCTCAAAGAGGGAGAGAGGAGAGGGGGGTTGGGTTTTTGGAAAGGGAAGCCTTAGGGCTGACCCCCTCTTTCTCTAATCCCCTTATAAGGCCGACCCCTAGTGCTATACGCAAGCTAGGGCCGACCCTCTAGAGATAGGGATGAGGGGGATGGCGGTTTTTAGGGTTCCTCCTTATTTATTGTGAATCCTGGACAAAAACGCCCTATGGCCTTTAACACATGTGAATTAGGTTTTTAGGCTTCGGGCTTGCGCTCCATCGTGCTACTTCGCATCCAACGTGTCCAACCAGGTCGGGGAACAATTTCTATACACAACGACAGGGTGGAACCTTCAGGGTCCAGGATCTCTGGCTCCAACCTGATCTCTGATTAACTATTCCAGTGACACACCGAAAGTTCCATTAATTAGCCCTAATCCGATTAACCCGCGTAGCCACCCAGAGTGCGATACGAGTTTAACTCTAATGATCCTAAACTAATGTTACTCCCTCGTAACCCTATTCTCTAATATACTCTGATAATCCTTTGTCCCTCCTATTACTGATACCATGATTCGACTCGAGCGGTGGAAAGCACCGTCAGATCTCGATTAATCATCTGACTAGGATTTGATACCTTGTTATCTATAATACCACACACCTTTCCGATGCTATGCCTAGCATCCGGAATATCGTCAGTCATACTGACAACCACCAGTCTTGGGTTAATTGTGTGGACATATTGACTTATCAAAACGCATCCATCCAATACTAGATGTCGGATAACCTGTAGGGATTGCATGCCACTCAAGCGCCAGCCGGGTAACCCAACGTACCATGGTATTAGATTGTGGTAGGTCTGTACACGTTGGCACATCAAAGCACCACACAATCAGTTAACTCAGTGTACATAGTCCTTCAGGGATAAGGACAAATTATCTATAGTAGTAAGACAGTTTATGCACCAGTATCCGAATCACTGAATTGTGCACCATCTTAGTTCCTGTTCAACACGATCATTGTGCTTGGTCAGGTGAATTGGAATCACACGTTCCCGTGGTGGAGACTTTACCACATCATCTACCTGCCAACAATTTATTCTTGGTAAAGTGACCGACATCACCAAAGCTGTGAACTAGTTCTAGGTTTACGCAGAACCGATCTACTGGGTCTCCCAAGCATGGATCCACTATGCGTCTCAATGGCCTACTGTGTTCCCTAGGGTTCTTTATTATATATGAATTAACATACATCGAAGTAGTATTCTAATTAAAACAATAACCAAAGTCATCTTTATTAATATTAATACAAAAGATCCACGCTCAGAACACACGAGCTACAACAAGCGCTTATTCAGTCGATTCGTGCTCACGCCTACGCTCGGGACCTGCCGGTCAGGCCACGCTCGCGCCCGTGCTCGGTCGACTAGAGGTACTGCCGATGGCCAAGGGGAAAGCCCGGTCGATCGACTGGTCGGCCGGCCGGTTGCCATCAACCGATCGCAGCAAACCCGGTTGGTCTCGGTGCACTACCGGCGATCGATCGGGCCATGTGCCCGGTTGGTCGGGTCGGTGCTGCGCCTGGTCGCTCTGGCCAGTGTTGCGCTTGGTCGGGCGGGCGGCCGGTCAGTTGCCACCGACTGCCTGCAGAATTGTGGTTCATTTCGATACGCTGTCAGCGGGCGAGCGGGCCGTGTGCTGGGTTGGTCGGGCGGTCGATCGGTTACCGTCGATCGATCGCAGAATTGCACTAGGTTACAGTGAGCTACCGACAGTCGGTCAGGTCGTGTGCCCAGTCGGTTGCCGTCGACTGATCACATAATTGGGTTTGGTTTCAGTGCGCTACCGGCGGTCGGTCAGGCCATGTGCCCGGTCGGTCGTGCTGCCGGTCGGTTGCCGCCGATCGACTGTAGAATTGCGTTCAGTTTCGGTGCACTGCCGGTTGTCGGTCGGGCCATGCGCTTGGTCGGTCAGGCGCCTGGTCAGTTGTCACGGATCGACAGTAGAATTGCGGTTGGTTTCGATGCGCTATTAGTGGTCGGTCGAGCCATGCGCCTGGTCGGTCAGGATACCAGTTTGTCGGGCAGCTGGTCGGTTACCACCGACCGACCGTAGAATTGTGGTTGGTTTCGGTGCACTGCTAGCAGTCGGTCGGGTCGTGCGGCCAGTCGGTTGCTGCTGACCGACCACATAATTGCTGTCGGTTTTCGAGTGCTGGTGGTGGTGGGCAGTCGTACAAATCTGACCGGCCGGAGGGAGCCTGGTCGGTTAGTCAGAGAGGAGCTCGACCGGTTGGGGGTGGTGCCCTTTCACACTTTCTTCCATGTAGGGCTGCGGGTCCCACGGTTGTCTCCTGGGCCCAAGCAGGGTCGCGTGTTCCACTGTTGTCCCCGTAGTCCCCAGACAGGTCTGCGGGTTCCACTGCCGTGCTTTAGCCAAATTTTGCACCCACATACATTATCAAAATGCTTCATGATGGAAGTTAAAAGTATGATATAGTTGCAACACAAGAAGCACCAAACTACACTGTTAAATTCACATGTGCAATTTACATATATATTTCACGCTAGAATTAACATACGGAGTTCACAGATGGATGTGAAATCACATAAGGAATTCCAAGTGGAATTCACCTATGGAATTCCTAGAATGGAATTCACATTGGAATTAACATATGAAGTTCACATATGGGTGTGAATTCATATATGGAATTCAAAATAGATTCACATCTGGAATTCACAGTGAAATAGTCTTGCATTGTATTATAAGATCACATTTTCATCGATCAGACAAAAAATAACAAATTATAGAAGAATATATTTCAACATGATATTCCTAAGTTCAAAACGTAAATAGAAAACTTCAACTGGATGCTTATCATTTCAAAACCCTAAATCGTAAACCTCAATTGGGCGTTCATTTCAGAACCCTAAATCGAAACCTACCATAAAGATAATAATTTTTCATTCAATGACATTTAATGGTCATTTGATGTTAATCTCTTTCTCTCTCTCTCTAACAAGTGAATCACACTCACTTTAGATTTCACACTTCTTCGAACAGTTACGATATCATTTTTACCAAATGGCATGCATCAAGAACATTTGGGCGTTGCCCGGGTTTCTTACTAGTCTATATATATATATATATATATATATACACTAAATGGAAGCCTCTCTCCCGTGTTGTGACACGTGGACGTCTTTTAAAAAGCTAGAATTCTTCTTTCATGTGTGAACACGGCTCTCTTTTAAACCCATTTAAAAACCTACCATAAAGATGATAGATTTTCATTCAATGACATTTAATTGTCATTTGATGTTAATCTCTCTCTCTCTCTCTCTCTCTCTCTCTCTAACAAGTGAATCGCATTCACTTCAGATTTCACACTTCTTCGAACAGTTGCGATATTTTCTTTGCCAAATGGCGTGCATTGTGGGGGAAAATCTTCGTGCCGACCCGAAGACCTCGCCTCACCAGTCAATTGGAGTTGAAGTTGACGTCGAAGATCGTTGGTCGATCTTTTGATCGAAGTTGAAGTTTTTGATATGTAAACAGAGAGATGCAATCAGAGAGAGTTTGACACGAGAAGTGATCTCGGAGTTCAGCCGAAGCCTACGTCTCCGTGCTATAGGGTGCAACCCGAATTCACTAACACTTTTCTCAAAGTAACCTCGACAGGCCGAGTGCTACTGAAGCCTTCTTGATCTCTTCACAGACAAGAAGATGATCAAGTAGAGGTGAAGGGTGAGAAGATAGAAATTCTAGAGCTCTGGTTCTGAAAATCAGATCTCAGAGTGGAAAATGGATTTCGGATCTTAGATTTCGATCCCTTTACAGTCGAAGGCTCTGCTATTTATAGACTTTCCTGGTGGTAAATGGCGGTTTCTGCTGCAGCATCTAGGGATCTTCCAAGTAAAGCTGGTGGGCCCCGCTACCGTCTTCTGGGGGATTCCACAGGTTCTTGGTCCCACCAGGCAGGGCTGGTGGGTCCCGCGATCGTCCTCATGGGCCCACTAGGCAGGGCCGGTGGGTCCCGCGGTGGTCCTCGTGGGCCCACCAGGCAGGGCCGGTGGGTCCCGCGGTGGTAGAAAATCGACCGATCGGTTGATTTTGACCGATCTGTCAAGTTTGACCGAACGACTAAAATCAGCCGGTCAAGGTTTGGGTGATCGGTCAAAAAACATAGTTTTTTGACCGATCCAGTAGAAAATTGACCGATCGGTTGATTTTGACCGATCGGTCAGGTTTGACCGAACGGCTAAAATCAGCCGGTCAAGGTTTGGGTGATCGGCAAAAAACCTCAGTTTTTTGCCAGATCTAGTAGAAAATCAACCGATCGGTTGATTTTGACCGATCGGTCAGGTTTGACCAAACGGCTAAAATCAGCCGGTCAAGGTTTGGGTGATCGGCAAAAAACCTCAGTTTTTTGCCAGATCTAGTAGAAAATCGACCGATCGGTTGATTTTGACCGATCGGTCAAGTTTGACCGAACGGCTAAAATCAGCCGGTCAAGGTTTGGGTGATCGGCAAAAAACCTCAGTTTTTTGCCAGATCTAGTAGAAAATCGACCGATCGGTTGATTTTGACCGATCGGTCAAGTTTGACCGAACGGCTAAAATCAGCCGGTCAAGGTTTGGGTGATCGGTCAAAAAACATGGTTTTTTGACCGATCCAGTAGAAAATCGACCGATCAGTTGATTTTGACCGATCGGTCAGGTTTGACCGAACGGCTAAAATCAGCCGGTCAAGGTTTGGGTGATCGGCAAAAAACCTCAGTTTTTTACCAGATCTAGTAGAAAATCGACCGATCGGTTGATTTTGACCGATCGGTCAAGTTTGACCGAACGGTTAAAATCAGCCGGTCAAGGTTAAAGTCCTGAACCTGTACTTTTGAGGAAGTGGTATAGCTTGTTCTTCTCCTTTGATCTTTGGCAGTCTCGAATATCGATGGAGTTTGATTTTTTCTACTTTGAATCTTTAGTTTGCCTGAATGTGGCTTTGAACCGGCGGTCCGGTTCACTCAGACCGGTGGTTTGCTTGGACCGTTGGTTTACGTGGACCGGTGGGTCTGACGCTTCGTCTGGTCCGACGGTTCGCCTGAATTTGCGCTTGCTATGGATGGATGCCACGTGTACCTGAAAAAACATGCAATTTGATATGGTGAAGACACGTGTCTTCTCGATTTGCGTACCGTTTTATCCTGGGTATATAAGTCTTTCTCGCTGTCATTTTCGCCTCATGCTTTCAGAATTTTTCGAAGTCCAGACTCTTTGCTTCCCCTCTCTTGTTCTTTGTCTCCTTTCGATCGGTCAAATGGCGTCTTCGGGCAGTTCGAAGAAGAGTGTAGTTCCTTCCAAGAGGAAGGGCAAGGAAGTTGTCGAGGTCTCTTCTGTTCCGAAGGGCCGAGGTAAAGGCAGGGCCGAATTGATCGAGCTTGGCCAACTGGGCAAGAGGCACCAAGGAGTGGGATTCGCTTCTGCACCGTCAAAGCCAGAGCAGATCCCCAAGGCAAAGTTTGTCCTCTGCCCGCAGCTACCTTTGGAGGCGGAGATTGAGTTTGGGTACAACATTGGCAGTAAACTTACAGATGTAAAGAGGGAGAAGCTGCAGGAGTTGCTGGCATGTTTCACAGAGGGAAAGGCTCGACCAGCGCTCCCTGGAGTTCTTACTGCTTTTGGCGTTGATAGGCGGACAATCTTTGTCTCGTGGGCGAGCAAAGAGCAAGTGATGGGAACCATAGTCACGATCGGCCAGCTCAACTGTGGACTGCGCCTTCCGCTGCCGCCTTTCACCGCGAGGTTGTTGAACACCTCCGGTCTCTGTCCCGGGCAGGTTACCGGGAACTCCTGGAGGATCATCTACGCTTTCTATCGCGTAGAGTCGGACTTCCAGAAGGAACTTAGGGAATGCTACTCCAGCCTCCCTGAAGGTGAAGAAGCCCGAATCGAGCTAGGGTATTTCTTTTACCATTACCGATGGGCTTGGAGGAAGGATAGCCCGTTCTACTACTTGACAGGTGTCACTGCCCTTCGCCCGATTGCTGACACCATTGGCTCCGACAAACTTTATACTGACTGGCCGCTGTCAGTGTCTGGTGCCTGGACTCCAATGTCTGTTCCGGAGGTTCCCCGATACAAGGTGCATGAAGAGATCGACATGTACTGCACAGGAGGAGCTCTCTCTTGGCCTTCAGAGCGAGTAGGGGCCCTTGACAACCTCTTCTTGGAGTTGACATGTGGGACTCGATCTTGGAAGCAATTCTCGAATTGCCCGGTTCGACACGGCAATGCCAACCTCCTCCACCGATCGAAGCTTCGTTACGAAGATAACGAGGTTATCTATTCGGATTATGAGGAGGACCCTCAGTCTGGAAAAATTGTTAGAAGGCTTCGATTTGAGAAGAAGGCTTATGGAGCCACGTGCAGCTTGCCCTCGGAGGAGAAACTGGTGATTCCAAAGGGCCCGGCGAAGAAGAAGAGGAAAGTGCTAGTTGAGGAGGAGAAGAAAAAAGAAGAGGAAAAGGGGGAAGAAGAAGAGGAAGGCGAAGATGATGGTGATGATGATGATTCCGACGACAGCAGCGGCAGTGGTGAAGGAAATGGAGATGATGGTGATGATGATGAAGAGGAAGATGAGGGCGGACATGGGGGTGGCGAGGAAGAAATTCCTCCCACCCCCACTGGTGGTGCCGAAGGACATGGGGGTGGTGAGGAAGAAATTCCTCCCACCCCCACTGGTGAAGCTGATGAGGATTCGCAGCCGATCCTCATTGACGAAGCTAAGGCTCGCAAGATGGAGGTGGTAATGGATGCAACGGGCGATGGCCCTAAAGTGATTCCTACCTACGATTTTGGGGAGCTGAAGAAGAACCCTCTGCGCTTCAAGATCAAGATATCGGGGAGTGGTGGGGTTGGAAGCAACCCTACACCCCTCGATCAGATACCTCCCGAGGTTCCCCGTCTCGAAGGGGCAACTACAAGTGGGGGTGTGGAGGTTGAACAACCCCCACCCCCCTCACGATCTCTGGCTGAGGAGGTAGCTGCCATGGTGGCGGGCTCGATAACTCGAGTGGGCAAGAAGATGAAGGGGGAGCCTCACCTCCTCGAGATGTTCCCTCTCCTGCTCAATTGGAGAGAGGAAGCCGGGTGGGTGATGCTACTCCCCAACCCTTGCCAGAGCCAACCCCCATCAAGGAGAAGTCGACCCCCAAGGGTAAGAGCTCCGACCGTGGGAAGGGAAAGGCTCCTCAGGTCGAGGCTTCAGGTATCTGTACCAACTTGCTTTGATTTTCTTGTCTTTGAAGCTCGAAAATATTCTAACCCTTTGAATTCTTGTGTCGATTGTAGGTACGCCTGCTGGCTCGACTCCGAAGATGAAGAGCTTGGGTGATGTTGACATCAACCACCCTACTAGTGTGATCCGGAAGCTTTGCAATATTCCGGAAGCTACTTTTGAAGAAGCCTTTGATCGTCTAGATGTAGTGGTATGTGTATCTTCTTGATCGAATATTTGAGTTGTATCTTTGGAATAATTCTAACTTTCTATCCATCTGCAGAGCTCAGCAGTTTTGAGAATCACAAGCTCTCTCTCTAGGAAGGCAGGAGAACGGGAGGCCGCATCTGAGGTATCCCGTTTGACAGCCGAACTGAAGGCTGTGAGCGAGGAGAGAGAGAGGCTGAGGGAGCTCCTGACTTCGAAGAAAACCTCTCTCAAGGCCAAGATCAAGGATCTTCGCAAGGGGAAGCTGGAGATCAAGGGGCTGCAGGACCGTTACGAGGCGCAGAGTCACGAACTTGAATCCTTGACGAATCGGCTCGTCAAGGCTGAGGACGTGTCCTGTGGTCGCGACAACGAGATCAAGGAGCTGAAAGAACGACTTGCTGCTCAACACGCTGCTTTTACTGCCAGAGAGGAGACTTCCAGGAAGGCATTGGAGCATGCGCTGTCTGAATGCAAGAGCTATAAGGAAACGGCCGAGAAAGCGGCAGAGGCACTCAGGGTACATGTCAGCAGTGTCCGATCTTCTAAAGCTTCGGTTGCGAGCAAGGCTCGCGGCGAATCTGAAGGAGAGAAGTCGCGCGCTCCAAGCGTAGCAAAGCCCTAATGTATCTCTACTTTTTTCTCTGTTGTTTATACTTGTAAACTTTTGACATGTTGTAGCTCAACGTTGTACTTGGCAAGTTTTGATAATCAAAAGATCTTTTTGGTGTTTGAAAATTGAATCTCTTGAGATGAATGTCTTTAATATCATGTACTGGATAGCATTGGAATAGATACAATTTTTCGAATATAATGGGTCGAGTAGCAACTCAATTACCAAAACTTATTGCAACTTGAAAATTGAACTTGAATTCGTGTAACATTTGAATGTGAGAGGTTGAGTCGCAACTCAAGCACCCAAACCTGTTAGACGATATTGAAATTGATTGAAATTGAATATTTGAAATTTGAAGGTCAGTTTAACATTTAGTAAGGGGTTGAGTCGCAACTCAACACCCAAACTTGTTAAAAGACTTGGTAACTTGAATGTAGATAATTTGAAACTGCTTCAGAACTTGAATTGAAAAGCTGAACACTTGCACATTTGATCATTTGAAAGAGATCTTTATTCATCACAGAATTTACATCATGGATAGAACAACTTGAGATGTCTAGAGTTCCAAGCTCGAGGCAATCTATCTCCTTCTAGTGAGATCAGTCTGTAAGAACCTTTGCCTCCTACTGATTCAACGATATACAGACCTTCCCAGTTGGGAGCAAGCTTCCCACTGCTGCGCTCCTTTGTGTTGTAGAAGACTGCTCTAAGGACCAGACTGTCGATTGGGAACTGTCTTTTGCGGACTTTCTCGTCGTAGGCTCGTTTGATCTTCTGCTGATATTTGGCCACACGAAGGGAAGCTTGGTCTCGTAGTTTCTTCAGAGAAGTCTAGATCATTGATCCGAAGCTCTTCGTTGATTCCTTCTTCAACTGCCCTGGTCTTTAGAGTACTTGATATGTTTTCTGTTGGGAGTACTGCTTCTGATCCATATGTTAGGCGAAAAGGCGAGAACCCAGTTGATCTTCTCGGAGTTGTGCGATACCCCCAAAGAACTTCAGGTAGGACCTGTTCCCACAATCCCTTCTTGTCGTTGAGTTTCTTCTTGAGTATACTAAGTATAGCTCTATTCGAGGCTTCAGCTTGACCATTGCATTGAGGATATCTTGGAGTTGAATAGAATAGCTTGATACCGTTGTTCAAACAGAACTCTCGGAACTTGTCGGAGTCAAACTGAGCTCCATTGTCAGCAACGAGAACTTGAGGTGTACCGAACCTTGAGAAGATGTTATGCCGAATGAATTTGATCACTTCGTCGTCAGTCTCTCGGAAGAGGGGCACAGCTTCAACCCATTTGGTGAAGTAATCCGTGGCTAGCAACAGATATTTCTTCTTGCTTGGAGTCGGGGGAAAAGGACCCAAGAAGTCCAGCCCCCACTGATGGAAAGGCCATGGACTTGATAGTTGATGAAGCTCATCTGCAGGGAGATGGATAGCTCGAGCGTGCCGTTGGCATGACTCGCATCTTTGAACAACTTGTCGAGCATCTTTTGCCATTGTAGGCCAGTAATAACCTTGTAGCTTTGTCTTGGCTTCAAGAGATCTTCCTCCCGAATGATTCCCACAAACTCCAGAGTGGATATCAATCAGGATTGCCTGTGCTTGTTCTGGACCAATACACTTGAGCATCATCCCGTTGTGCGATTTAAAATATAGGTCTTCTTCTTGTACAATGTAGCATGGGAGCTTCCTTTGAAATCTTCGGGCTTGACTTGGATCTTCCGGCATTTTGCCATGCTTGAAGAAGTCGAAAATTGGTCGTCTCCAGTCTTCAAGCTCACTTGTAGTAGTGAGGTTGGATCTCAGTTGATCTTCACCCCCAGATCCTTTTGTAGTAGCTGTAGTAGCAAGGATCTGTTGATCGGGGATGGTCTTGGGCACTTCCTGATAATCGATTTGTATTTGCCTTCCTCCGAGCGAGTCTCCGAGGACAGAGGCAGCATTAGCTAAAGCATCTGCTTCACGATTCTCTGCCCTTGGAATTTGAACGAATTCAGTATTTGTGAAGCGTTGTTGAAGACGTCGTACTAAGGCTAAATAGAGTTGCATTCTTTCTTCACGAGCTGTGTACTCTCCATTGATTTGCCTTATGATCAACTGGGAGTCGCTGTAGACGATGATTCGGTCTACCCCCAGGGATTTCGCCATTTCAAGTCCCGAAATAAGTGCTTCGTATTCGGCTTCGTTATTGGTGGCGTTGAACCCTAGGAGAGTGGCCTTCTGTAAATGATCAAGTTCGGGGGATACTAAGACTATCCCAGTTCCCGAACCGATCGAACTTGAGGCTCCATCAGTATAAAGCTTCCATGGAGGGGTTGCAGCAGTAGCTTCGAGACTTGGATCAATTTTTGTTGCAAGGTTGATCGGAGTATTGTCCTCATCTTCTAAGCGCATGTCGACATCTACTTCCCAAGTGATGGGGTCTTCAACTGGAAAGTCTGCTAGAAAATCAGCAACAACTTGACCTTTGATAGAAGTGCGAGATTCGAACTGAATCCCCAGAGCACTCATTTCGACCACCCACTTGGTCATTCGACCAGCTCTACCAGCTTTGTCAACGATATCTTTGAGCGGGTGTTCTGAAATGACAGTGATCTGGTGGGAGACGAAGTAAGGTTGAAGACGACGCGGTGCAGTGAGCAATGCCAGGATGACCTTCTCAGTTTTTGAATAACGAGTTTCAGCTGGAAGGAGAGTATGGCTGATGTAGTAGACTGGATGCTCGACGCCTTCTCTTCTACTGACTAGGACCGCGCTGATTGCTTGATCGGTCACGGCGAGGTAGAGCCACAAGTATTCTTATGGAAGTGGAGCAGTCAGGATAGGAGCTTGCACCAGATATTTCTTGATGCTCTGAAAAGCTTCTTCGCAAGTTGAACTCCACCCTGAAGTATCCGCCTTTCGTAGTTTGTCGAAGAGGGGTTTGCACTTGTCGAAAGATTTTGAGATGAATCGATTGAGTGCTGCTAACCTTCCAGTGAGGCGTTGAACTTCTTTCCGATTGGTAGGCGATGGCATGTCGAGGATAGCTCGAATTTGGTCGGGGTTGGCCTCAATACCTCTTCTGGTCACAAGGTGACCCAGAAATTTGCCCGATTGAACTCCAAAAGCGCACTTGGCAGGATTGAGCTTCATGCGATACTTTCGGAGGACTTGAAAGGTTTCCGCTAGATCAGATAGATGCTTCTCTCTAGTGGAGCTCTTGGTGAGGAGATCATCGACATAGACTTCGACGTTGCGACCGATCTGATCTTCGAACATCTTTGTGACTAACCTTTGATAGGTGGAACCAGCATTCTTGAGGCCGAATGGCATGACATTGTAGCAGTAGAGACCTCGGCTAGTCACAAAACATGTCTTCTCTTGATCATCAGCGTGAAGAGGAATTTGATTATATCCAGAGTACCCATCCATGAAAGACAATAGCTCATGGCCAGCAGTGGCATCGACGAGTCTATCAATCCTTGGCATGGGGAACGGGTCTTTGGGGCAAGCCTTGTTGAGATTGGTGAAGTCGATGCAGACTCTGATCTTCCCATTCTTCTTCGGAACAGCAACAATATTAGAGATCCAAGTAGGATACTCTACTTCATGGATGAAGCCTGCTGCAAGTAGCTTGGTGATTTCTTCTTGAACAGCAACTTGTAGCTCTGGTCGAATGGTGCGTGGCTTCTGCTTGATAGGTTTCACTTTTTCTTTGATCGCAAGTCGGTGACAAGCGTCATCTGGATTGATGCCAGGCATGTCTTCGAAACACCAAGCGAAAACGTCGATATTGGACTTGAGGAAGGATACCATGTCTTGCGCTTCTGCGTCGCTAAGACCGGTACCAATGAAAGTCTGTCGAGGGAGATCTCCGCTGCCGATGTTGATTGGGATGATTTCTTCAATTGAAGGTGACGCTTCCCATTCGATTGGCGGAGGTTCCGTCAGCGGAATCTCCTTTGATTGCTATTTGGAAGAGGAACCAGCTTCATCTCGTGGCCGCTTTGGAGGAGCAATGTTGATCCTTCGATCTGTCTTAGCCGTAACAGCCTCACAAGATCTTCCAGTTTGCTGATCGCCACGAATGCAGACGATGCCTTCTCCAGTTGCAAATTTGAGTAGTTGATGATAAGAAGAGGAGATGGCATTGATCTGGTGGAGGAATGGTCGCCCGAGAATGGCGTTGTAGCTAGATACTCCTTCAACAATTGCAAATCTTACCGAGACTCGAGTCTCTTGGCTAAGGTCAAGAGTGAATCTTGATTCGCCCACAGTGATGCTTTGTTCGCCATTGAAACCAGTGATCACAGTTGGAACGACGTCAAGGCTTTGATATTTATGTCCCAGACGTTTGAAGCAGTCTGAGAACATAATGTCGATGGAACTCCCGGTGTCGATGAGGATCCGATTGACGGTGCTTCCGTCGATGATGAGTTTCAAAACCAGAGGGTCTCGATGTGGAGTATGAACTCCTTGAAGATCGGTGTCGTTGAAGACGATGGACGGCCAAACAAGACCTTCGATGGGCTTCTCGATCCAAGTATCTTCTTTGTTTGCAGTAGATCGAACATGGAAGATGCGCCGAATCTGCCGATCAACTTCCTTCCCGGTCACTGATTGATGGTGTAATGATCCATGAATGCCAAAGATATGGGCATTCACAGTGAGAGGTGATGGGTTGGAAGAGATCTGATAAATCCAGCAAGCTTCTTTCCCCTTTGCAGAGGTTCGATGTTGATCTTGCCCGTTGTTGACGAACTCTTGAAGATGGCCCTCTCGCAATAAGTCTTCAAGATGGAACTTCAGCCGATAGCACCGGTCGGTGGAGTGGCCATGACTTCGATGGAATTCGCAGTAGACCGTTTTGTCTGCTGTGAATTTGGAGTTTGGCTGAAGAGGATTGGGCCTTCGAAGATACTCGTCGTGTTGAATGCGGTCGAGTATCTGTTCGACCGGCATATTCCACTTGGTGAAAGTGGTCTTCGTTGGAGATCGACGCCCGTCATTCTTTGGTCGTTTGTTGGCTGGAGGGGCTGCTGCCTCAGCGTTGTGAGCCTTGGCAGCGTACTTAGGAGCTTCTCTCTCCGTAGGTCTTCGCTTTGTTTCTTGCCCTTTCCGAGCGACTTGGTCATCTTCGACCTCGATCTCTCTGGATTCGATCGAACATAGCACCCAGAGAAGGAGGGGGATTGCGGATGAAGTCGTTGTAGATGTGTAGATCGAAGCGGAGAGCATTCTGGAAAGCCAACATGATGGCTTCATCATCCAGATGTCTTCCAGAGAGGGCAGCATGCTCGTTGCGAAACCTCCTAGTGAAACTTCGGAGAGTCTCGTCAGCACCCATCCTTAGTCGATAGAGAGAGTCGAGCTTCTTCTCGGGCTTCAGATTGAGCTGATAATGCTGCACGAAGAGTTTAGCCAAAATATCGAACTGGGTGATGGATCCAGCTCGAAGATTGTGATACCAGTCGAGTGACGGCTCATCGAGACTTCCTGCGAAGGTGCGGCAGAGCACGTTATTTTCTTCCTCGTGTGGTGTTAGAGCTTGCTTGAATGCGAGGATGTGGAGAGTAGGGTCTCCTCGTATACAGTTGAATTTGGGGAGGAAAGGAGTTCTCCATCCCCTTGGAAATGTTGACTCGAAGAGGCTCCGATGTAGAGGCCCGGCAGAGGAATAGCCATCCCTATGACCATGTCCTCGACCTAAAGGGGGGTCAAGAGGCAAGATCGCAAGGTCTTGCTCAGGCATTGAAGTATTTATCGGTTGAAGTCGATGTCGGAGGTCTGATCCAAGCCCACGTTGGAGTGGAATGGAAGGGGAGACTCTACTCTTTGAAGGAGCGCCTTTCATTTGGTGCTTCCTTGGTATATTGAGCTTTGAAGGTGCCCTCTTGTCGCAGTTGCGGCCAGAAGACGATTGGGAAGACTCGTCGTCAAGGCGATCCCAAACACTCTGCTTCCAGGGGGCAGCAGAGGGAGTTGGGTCGCGTCGGATCCTCTCGAGGGCAGCAGTGCCCATTGACCTCCGTTGCTCAGAGTGAATTGAATGTCGAGGAAGATCGACCCTCTCACTTGTAGAGGGAATAGGTAGAGCGATCCCAGCCTCGGAAGCTGCTTTCTTCAGAGCATCCCTCTCAGCGGTGAGGGTGGCGTTTTGCTTCGCCAATTGGAGCAGTTGGAAGTCGACCGCAGAGATTTGGTAGGTCGATGGGGGGTCTTCAGTAGGAGTGGGGGCAGTTTGCCCAACCGATTGTCGTGCAGGATGGGCGATAGGTCGATCGACAGATCTCCCACTCCCTGAACGAACCCCCATCTCGGGGGCAGCAAGGGGCTGCCCAAAGTTGAGCCTTTGACTCATTGAACGAGTCTCAGGACGAGCTTGTTGTTGAGTGTTACTTCCTTCTGGTTGACCCTGATGTTTCATCCTCGCCATTCAGAGAGCGAAGGGTGCAACGAGAGTGCCGACGTCCGATCAGTTGTTTGATCAACCGAGGAGGCGAGGAAGTTTGGCTATCAAGATTGGTTGTATGCTCAATCGATCAAGTAATAGCGGAGAGCTGGACTTTTTGCTCGCATCCCACAGACGGCGCCAAACTGTGGGGGAAAATCTTCGTGCCGACCCGAAGACCTCGCCTCACCAGTCAATTGGAGTTGAAGTTGACGTCGAAGATCGTTGGTCGATCTTTTGATCGAAGTTGAAGTTTTTGATATGTAAACAGAGAGATGCAATCAGAGAGAGAGTTTGACACGAGAAGTGATCTCGGAGTTCAGCCGAAGCCTACGTCTCCGTGCTATAGGGTGCAACCCGAATTCACTAACACTTTTCTCAAAGTAACCTCGACAGGCCGAGTGCTACTGAAGCCTTCTTGATCTCTTCACAGACAAGAAGATGATCAAGTAGAGGTGAAGGGTGAGAAGATAGAAATTCCAGAGCTCTGGTTCTGAAAATCAGATCTCAGAGTGGAAAATGGATTTCGGATCTTAGATTTCGATCCCTTTATAGTCGAAGGCTCTGCTATTTATAGACTTTCCTGGTGGTAAATGACGGTTTCTGCTGCAGCATCTGGGGATCTTCCAGGTAAAGCTGGTGGGCCCCGCTACCGTCTTCTGGGGGATTCCACAGGTTCTTGGTCCCACCAGGCAGGGCTGGTGGGTCCCGCGATCGTCCTCATGGGCCCACTAGGCAGGGCCGGTGGGTCCCGCGGTGGTCCTCGTGGGCCCACCAGGCAGGGCCGGTGGGTCCCGCGGTGGTCCTCGTGGGCCCACCAGGCAGGGCCGGTGGGTCCCGCGGTAGTCCTCGTGGGCCCACCAGGCAGGGCCGGTGGGTCCCGCGGTAGTCCTCGTGGGCCCACCAGGCAGGGCCGATGGGTCCCGCGGTAGTCGTTAATCTTCTGCTAAAATTTGCACCCACATGCATCAAGTACATTCAGGCTTTGCTCGGATTTCTTACTAGTATAATACTAAAATGGAAGCCTCTATTTCGTGTTGTGACACGTGGACATCTTTTAAAGAGCCAGAATCCTTCTTCCACGTGTGAACGTGGGTCACTTTTAAATCTTATTAAAAACCTACTATAAAGATGATAAATGCCCATTCAATGGCATTTAATGGTCATTTGGTATTAATATCTTTCTCTAATGAGTGAATCACAATCACTTCAGATGTCACACTTCTTTGATCAGTTGCAATGTCGTTTGTGCCAAATGTCATACATCAAACTCATCCGGCATTGGACGGGTTTCTTACTAAACTGGATCCCTCTCTCCGGTGTTGTGACACGTGGACCACTTTTGAAGAGCAAGAATCTCTCTCCCGCGTGCGAACATGGCTTTCTCATAATTCCTTTTAAAAATCTATTAAAAAAATGGTAAACACATTCAATGATTTTTAATAGTCATTAGATATTAATTAGAAAAATCAATAGTATTATCTAACTTTCTCTCTAACAAGTGAATCACACCCGGACAATGAATCACAATTATTTTATATTGCATACTACTTTTCGGATGGCTATGATATCGTATGTGCCAAGTGTTATGCATCAAGTTCATCCGGATATTACCCGGGTGTCATACTAGTATAATATAAAAACAAATCAATTTGTGAAGTATAAGTAAATTTTATAGATAGTTCATGAATAATTCGGGATTTATTCAGGCCCACCATAGACTGTCGAATTATTTGAAGACCAATTCACTTGACTTTAAGATCATGAATTTTTAATGAATTAAAAAAAACAAAAAATATTGTTTCTATGGTTGCAAAGAAAGAAAATTTAAAAACTAGGCCCGATTAGGTCATGGTATCACAATCTCTGGAAAGTTTGAATTTTGACCGAAAGTTTGAGTTTTGACCGAAGAAAAGTTTGAGTTTTGACATCCAATCGTCCCGTCCGTTTGTCTCATTTGATGTTTGACACCTCAATTCTTCTACATTACAACATTGGGTCCAGCTGGGTAGGTTCAACTCAAGGACCTTCAACCTCTATAGTTAACCCAAACTTCTTCATTGATCCCTGGATTCAGGTCTGGTCAAGATCGGCTTGCGTGCATGTGCTTATTTTGTGCGCAGGTAGGGGTGGCAATCCTTGACCCGAACCCGACCCGAAGTTAGCGGGTTTGGGTTTGGCCTAACGGGTTCGGGTCATAAAACTGGTCGACCCGATTGACCCGTTTATTTAATGGGTCGGGTTTGGATTTGTACTCACAACCTGATTGACCCGACTTGATCCTTTTACCAAATGGGTCGTGTCAACCCGACCCGACCCGACCCAACCCGACCCAACCTGATCAAACCCGGCCCAATCCGATGTGTCCTGACCCAACCCTACAAGTTTACATGGGTTTTGTTGACCCAACCCGAGCCAACCCGACCCGACACGATCCGACCCGTTTAGTAAACGGGTTAAACGGGTAGGGTCGGGTTAACCTGTTTATTAGACAAGTCAGGTTTGGGTTTAAGTTTTTGACCCGTTTATTAAACGGGTCGGGTTCGGGTTGGATGCTTTGCCCTTATACCTATGTCTCAACTCGATCCGACCCATTGCCACCCCTAGCAGGCATAAGGTCAACCAAGGATCGAAACTTGCCCAATGATTTCAAATCTGTACCGAGGTCGAACCGAAATCTTTTCGGTCCGGTCCAAGACCGGTCCAACCATGAAATCATCTTGCTTCCAGAAATTGGCTGCTCTTTGGTCTCTGATGCATCTCGAGGTGGTGTGATGGAGTCACACCCTTCCCATTTGTTGCCCCCAGATTGGGCGGACCTCAAGGTTTCACTTGGTGGAGCGATTGGTAAGTCTATGACTGCGAAAGTGCCCAGCTTAGCTTTGGTGACTTCTCAGGGATCCTATCCTCTTAGCAGAGTCCCAACTTTCCTAATCATTGATTCAGATGACTCCTATTGCCTGTTGGATGGGGATCTCTCCCCACCATGGCCGATACATTTCCTTGTATCCGACTGCAGACTTCTTTTGAAAAATTTCAAGTCCAGTAAGGTCTATCTTGTGATACCACTTTGCATCTTCTCCCTTATGGTCTTAGAGAGGCTTATGTGGAAGGCTTGTAATAATGGGTACTATCGGGCTGGGGCGCCATGAATTGAATCCCTAGTTTCCTACCAAAAAAAAAACCGATTGAACTGGCTACATGTAAGTATATAGTATTATTTGTTTTATAAGCATTTATTCTCTCTTGACATGGTTCAACTTTTTGGTGTGATATGGTTTCCCAAACATTGAACTCGCCACAAGACCGATAGAAATGTCCCGATTTTTAATAACACCACAAGTAGAAAAACTTGCCACTAAAACAAGAGAGATACCCACCACTACAGAGCCATCGAGAGGAAATATGTCGTAGTACTAATTCGGACCTTTGACCAAGACCAAGGGTTGCATTTTTATAGGAACTAAGCTATTGGTTATAGATAACACCAAGTATCATTTATTGCCCAAACTATAGAAGGGACCTTTTACCTTTCCTTTTATGCTCACACGCACGTGCAAAACCGGACACAAATACATATTCTGATTTAGAATGACAATTTTACCTTTTTATTGGTAAAACTATTCTATTTTGTGTTTTCTCCTTGCGGCATGTGCAACCCCATCACTACAGCCCGATGCAACTGTCGTCGCTGCCCACCCCCATCGATCAGTGTCGCTTGTCGGTCATTATGCACAGTAATAACTGAACTTTTGCAGAGTTCGTTCGTCCGTTGTAAATAATTTGCGTCAATCGCAAGTGTTTTTGCGTGAGTCTCAAGTGACTCACTTGCGCTAGACGTAACTAATGATGATGGCTAGAATCAAACCCACCTCCTCAGGCTAATTATGTGAACCATCCATCCAGGTTGTGTGCACGACATGTCCAGGTGTCGTGCGCACGATCTGGAGCTCGATTTTCTTGACACGTCTTTCATTAGAAAGATGAAAATTGCTATAAGCTGTCATACGTATGACTTTTTCAGGTCGTGCACACGATTTGTACCAGGCAACCCACGATTTGTGCCAGGTAGAACGGGTCAGCCGAAGTCATAACAAAGTGACAAATGATGGACGTAAGCATAGTAATAGCTGAACTGTCACCAACTAGGACAAGTGATTTACGTCGGTCGCAAGTTATCATAGACAATCACAATTAACTTGCGACGAACACAAATTGCATGTGTTATCTATTTAAGAACTTATTTTGATGGAAGTACTCATTGCTCTGGTTCCTACTAAAAATTGGGAAGGCACTAATGTTGCTACAAGAAGAAGTTGAAGAGAGGACTTTGGTCACCAGAGAAGGATAAGAAGCCCCTCAATTATATCACCATATATGGCCATGGTTGTTGGAGCGCTATTCCTAAACATACAATTAATTAGTTGTCTTTAGCAACATGCAATTAATGTTGGATATAGATCCATGATAGAGGCCCGCTGCGGAAGCAAAGAGAAGGTCCGAAGACCGGGATCGATGTGTGTTACATATCAAAATTTTCATCGAAACGATCTACTCGTGCGTGTATGAATCTAGCATGGTAACTACGCGAACCCCTAACGTCGATCTAACACGAAAGAACAATCTAGCATACATGTATGTTCTATCTATGATAGATCTACATGTTAGAGATCATACCTGCGTGCGGATTCTTTCACCGCGACAAATTTCTTCTTTGTCGATGGAGACGGGCTCGGATCTGCTTGACATAGCTTCAGTGCGACGGCCATAACTTTCTGCTCCGAACTCGGATTGGGCTGAAATTTGGACTGCAGGTAGCCAACTTCGAGACGCAACTTATGCAATAAGTTTCACCTTATTTTGACTTTTGTAGCTCCCGAAATCACAGAAACAATGCTATTTTCTATAAAGATTCTGGACAGCAAAAGGTTGCGGGAGATGCCTTCTAGTTCACCCGATCTCACACGATGCACGGTACCTCGTCGATGGATCTCTGAGTGCCTCCATCCAATGAGCCTTCTCCTTCTATGAAACCCTATGCGAGGAAGACGAGTCGCCATACAATGGCGCAAGCGAGGGAGAGAAAGACGAGAGAGGAGAAGAGAAGAGAGGAGAGGGGGCGGCTAGGGTTTTCCCATGGCATGGCCGGCCCCTAGGGCTTGCATCCATAGCCGACCCCCCTCTCCCCTTTCTCTTATATAGGGCCGGTCTATCCATATGGATAAGGATAGTACGGATAAGTTTAACTGATATATCTCTTATTTTATCTTTATCTTTTCCTTGGTTTTGAAAACGGTCAAAACCAGCCCATTTTCTGTGCCTCATCACCGGCCCATTCATTGGAGGCAACAACCTTCTGAATTCAATGGGGCCAGCCTTAACCAGTCTCCCAACACTTAGGGCCTCCCTAGTGTATAGTGGCGCATGGTATGACCAAAACGCCCTTATGTCACTAGTTGGCCGTTCCTCGTGTACGAGACTTTGCAAGGCACACATAAGTGAAGTGCACTAGTGATTTCACTATTCTCTGAGGTTCCCGTAGGGTGCCCCTAGTGAAATCAACTAGTCAACTCGCAACATGTCCTGGTGCTTTGCACCCATGTAGCAAAGTCCACTTATGGCAAGAAATTGCTACATGCGTCTCTGCACTAACCTAGGGTTTCCCCTTAGTGCACACACGTAGCTACGCATCTACCATGCACTAGTGCGAAGCACTTACGGAACGTAGGCTTGGACTTCTTGCTTTCTCTAACTACGTTCTGCATTTCGAGGAGATGGTATAAGAACCGTATATAATATCGATAAGGTGGAACCTTCAGGGACCAGGGTTTATGGCTTCCAATTTAAACTCGATCGACACACTACCCGAGTGTACCATTGATCCTTTGAGTCCGAGTTAACCTGTGTGGCCACCCGGAGTACGACGCAGGCTGCACTCTAATTCTCCCGGACTTACTATGTTCTCCCTCATACCCTTGCTCTCCGCTTAGTATGGTAAACTCACTGTCCCTCCATCATACAACTCGAGCGGTAGAGAATACCGTCAAACTCGAGTGCTCATATGACTTGGTTCCTTTCAGGTTGACCACATATATCGTACCTCCGATTACTCTTTCGAGCAACCGGATCTGTCACCAGTCCAACTGATGATCACCTGTATGGGTGCAAATTTTGGCAAGAAGTCTGCAAACAACGGGACCCACCGCCCCTGCCTGGTGGGCCCCCGAAGACTACAGCAGGACCCACCGGCCCTGCCTGGTGGTCCCACGAAGACTACAGCAGGACCCACCGGCCCTGCCTGGTGGTCCTACGAAGACTACAGCGGGACCCACCGGCCCTGCCTGGTGGGCCCACGAAGACTACCGCGGGACCCACCGGCCCTGCTTGGTGGGCCCAAGTGTGTGTGGAATCCCCCATGAGACAGTAGCGGGGCCCACCAACTTTATCTGGAAGATTCCCAAATACGACAGCAGAAACCGCCATTTGCCACCATAAAATCCTATAAATAGCAGTCCTTCGAATGTAAAAAAGGATTCGAAATCTGATTTCCAGTTCTGAGATCTGATTTTCAGAAACCAGAGCTCTGGATTTCAGTTTCCATCCCTTCACTTCCTTTCTTCGATCCTCTTCTTGTCTTTGAAGAGATCAGAGTGGTTTCAGTGATACTCGGCCTGTCGAGATCACTTCGATACAAGTGTTAGTGAATTCGGGTTGCTCCCTATAGCACGGAGACGTTGGCTTCGGCTGAACTCCGAGATCACATCTCTCACTTCAACTCTCTGATTGCATCTCTATCTGCTTGTATATTGAGAACTGCAACTTCAATCAATCAATAGATCGAACAACGATCTTCGACTCGAACCTTCAATTGACTGGTGAGGCGAAGTCTTCGGGTCGGCACGAAGATTTTCCCCCACAGTTTGGCACCGTCTGTGGGATCGAGCGAAAAGTCAAGTTCGCCCTACAACAAGTCAGATCGTTTGAGCAGACAACCGATCAGACTTCCTAGCCCCTTCGGTTGAGCAGACAACCGTTAGGACATCGGCACTCTCGTTGCACCCTTCGCTTTCTAAATGGTGAGGACGAAGCATCAGGGTCAACCAGAAGGAAGTAACACCCAACAAGCTCGTCCTGAGACTCGTTCGATGAGTCAAAGGCTCAACTTCGGACAGCCCCTTGCTGTCCCCGAGATGGGGGTTTGCTCAGAAAGTAGGAGATCAATCGATCGACCGATCGCCCAACCTACAGGATAGTCAATTAGGCAAACTGTCCCCACTCCTGCTGAAGACCCTCGACCTATCAAATCTCGACGATCGACTTCCAATTGCTTCAATTGGCAAAACAGAACACCGCCCTCATCGCTGAGAGGGATGCTCTTAAGAAGGCAGCCTCCGAGGCTGGGATCGCTCTTCCTATTCCCTCTACTAATGAGAGGGTCGATCTTCTATGACAATCAATCCACTCCGAGCAACGGAGGTCAATGGGCACTGCTGCTCTTGAGAGGATTCGTCGTGACCCAACTCCCTCTGCTGCCCCATGGAAGCAGAGTGTTTGGGATCGCCTCGACGACGAGTCCTCCTAATCCTTATCCGGACGCTACTGCGACAGAGAGGCACCTTCAAAACCTGACATCTCAAGGAGATACCAGATGAAAGGGGCTCCTTCAAAAAGTAGAGTTTCTCCTTCCATTCCACTTCAGCGTGGGCTCGGATCGGACCTTCGCCACCGACTCCAACCTGCTGATACTCAGAGGCCTGAACAAGACCTCTCGATCTTGCCTCTCGATCTACATCCAAGTCGAGGGCATGGTCGTAGAGATGGGTACTCCTCTACCGGACCTCTCCATCGGAGCTTGTTCGAGTCAACATTTCTAAGGGGATAGAGAACTCCCACTCTCCCCAAATTTAATTGCATCAGAGGAGATCCAACTCTCCATATACTCACCTTCAAGCAAGCCCTGACGCCGCACGAAGAAGAGAACAACATGCTTTGCCGCACCTTCGCCGGGAGCCTCGACGAGCCATCCCTCGATTGGTACCACAATCTCCGAGCTGGGTCCATCACCCAGTTCAGTGCCTTAGCCAATCTCTTTGTGCAGCATTATCAATTGAACTTGAAGCCTGAGAAGAAGCTCGACTCCCTTTATCGGCTGAGGATGGGAGCCGATGAGAGTCTCCGAAGCTTTACAAGGAGATTCCGCAATGAGCATGCCGCCCTCTCCGGGAGGTATCTGGATGATGAAGCTATCATGTTAGCTTTTCCAGAACGCTCTCCGCTTTGATCTACACATCTACAACGACTTCATCCGCAATCCCCCTCCTTCCCTGGGTTCAATATTTGATCAAATCCAGAGAGAGATTGAGGTTGAAGACGATCAAGTCGCCCGAAAAGGGCAAGAGTCGAAGCGAAGGCCTGCTGAGAGAGAAGCTCCGAAGTATGCTGCCAAAGCTCACAACGCTGAGGCAGCAGCCCCCCTGCCAACAAACGATTGAGGAACGACGGACGACGATCCCCGACGAAGACCACTTTCACCGAGTGGAATTTACCGGTCGAACAGATCCTCGACCGCATTCAACACGAAGAATTCCTTCGAAGGTCCAATCCTCTTCAGCCAAACACTAAATTCACGGCTAACAAAATGGTCTATTGCGACTTCCACTGAAGTCATGGCCATTCCACCGATCGGTGCTATCAGCTAAAATTTCATCTCGAAGACTTGCTGCGAGAGGGCCATCTCCAAGAGTTCACCAAAGAAGGGCAAGATCAACGCCGATCCTCTGCGAAGGGGAAAGAAGCTTGCTGGGTCTATCAAATCTCTTCCAACCGATCTCCTCTCACTGTGAGTGCCAACGTATTCGGTATTCATGGATCATTGCATAATCAATCGGTGACCGGGAAGGAAGTTGATCGGCAAATTCGACGTATCTTTCACTTTCGCTCTTCTGCAAACAAAGAGGACACCTGGATCGAGAAACCTGTCGAAGGTTTAGCTTGGCCCTCCATCGTCTTCAACGACACCGACCTTCAAGGAGTTCATACTCCACATCGAGACCCCCTGGTCTTAAAACTCCTCATCGATGAAAGCACTGTCAATCGAATTCTCATCGACACCGGAAGCTCCATCGATATTATGTTCTCAGACTGCTTCAAACGTCTGGGACATAAATATTCAACCCTTGATGTCGTCCCAACGGTGATTACCGGCTTCAACGGTGAACAAAGCATCACTATGGGCGAATCAAGATTCACTCTCGATCTCAGCCAAGAAACTCGAGTCTCGGTGAGATTTGCTATCGTCGAAGGAACGTCCAGCTACAACGCCATTCTCGGGCGACAATTCCTCCACCAGATCAATGCCATCTCCTCTCCTTATCATCAACTCCTCAAATTTGCAACGGGAGAAGGCATTGTCTGCATACGAGGCGATCAACAAGCCGGGAGATCTTGTGAAGCTGCTGCGGTAAAAACAGATCGTAAGATCAATATTGCTCCTCCAAAGCGGCCACGAGATAAAGCACGCACCTCAATCAAGGGGCAGGCAATTACTGATTTTCTTGCTGACTTTCCAGTCGAAGACCCCATAACTTGGGAAGAAGATGTCGATATACGCCTTGAAGATGAAGCTGATCCTCCGTTCAATCCGGCTACAAAAGCCGATCCAAGCCTTGAGGCTATTGCCACAACTCCTCCATGAAAACTTTATACAGATGGAGCTTCAAGTGCTATCGGTTCGAGAATTGGGATAGTCTTGATATCCCCCGAATTTGATCATCTCCAGAAGGCCACTCTCCTCGGATTCAATGCCACCAACAACGAAGCCGAATACGAAGCACTCATTTCTGGACTCGAAATGGCTGAATCCTTGGGGGTACATCGAATCCTCGTCTACAGCGATTCCCAACTGATCATAAGGCAAATCAATGGGGAATACACAGCTCGTGAAGAAAGAATGCAAAATTACTTAGCCCTAGTGCGACGTCTTCAATAGTATTTTACTAGCACCGAATTCATTCAAATTCTAAGAGCAGAGAATCGAGAAGCAGATGCTTTAGCCAACGCTGCCTCAGTTCTTGGAAATTCGCTTGGAGGAAGACAAATACAAATCGATTATCAAGAAGTGCCCAAGACCACCCCCGAACAACAGATCATTGCTACTACAGAGAGATCTGGGGATGGAAATCAACTGGCCACCACAAGTGAGCTTGAAGATTGGAGATAGCCCATCTTCAACTTCTTCCAACATCGCAAAATACCCGAAGATCCAAATCAAGCCCGAAGACTTCAAAGAAAGCTTCCGTGTTATATCACTCAAGGAGGAGATCTATACTTCAAGTCTCACAACGGGATGTTGCTCAAGTGCATTGGCCCTGAACAAGCAAAGGCCATCCTGATTGATATCGACTCTGGAGCCTGCGGAAATCATTCAGGAGGAAGATCTCTTGAGGCCAAAACAAAATTGCAAGGATACTACTGGCCTACAATGGCAAGGGATGCTCACCAAGTGGCTCAAAGGTGCAAGCCATGCCAACGACACGCTCGGGCTATCCATCTCCCTGCAGATGAGCTTCATCAACTATCAAGTCCATGGCCTTTCCATCAATGGGGGTTGGACTTCCTGGGTCCCTTTCCTCCAACTCCGAGCAAGAAGAAGTATCTGCTACTGGCCACAGATTACTTCACCAAATGGGTCGAAGCTGTGCCACTCTTCCGAGAGACTAACGATGAAGTGATCAAGTTCATCCGCCGTAACATCTTCTCAAGATTTGGCACACCTCAAGTTCTTGTTGCTGACAATGGGGCTTAATTCGACTCCGATAAGTTTCATGAGTTCTGTCTCAACAACGAAATCAAACTTTTTTATTCAACTCCAAGATACCCTCAATTCAATGGTCAAGCTGAAGCCTCCAATAGAGCTATTCTTGGTATACTCAAGAAGAAACTCAACGACAAGAAAGGATTGTGGGAACAAGTCCTACCTGAAGTTCTTTGGGGATATCGCACAACTCCGAGAAGATCAACAGGGTTCTCACCCTTTTGTCTGATATATGGATCGAAAGCAGTACTCCCAACAGAGAACATATCAAGTACTTTGAAGACCAGAGCAGTCGAAGAAGGAATAAACGAAGAACTCCGAGTCGATGATCTGGATTTCTCCGCAGAACTACGAGATCGAGCAACCCTTCGTGTGGCCAAATATCAACAGAAGATCAAACGAGCCTACGATCAGAAGATTTACAAGAGACAGTTCCCAATTGACAGTCTAGTCCTCAGAGCAGTTTTTTACAACACAAAGGAGCACAGCAGCGGAAAACTAGCTCCCAACTGGGAAGGACCCTACATTGTGGAATCAGTAGGAGGCAAAGGGTCTTATCGACTGATTTCACCAGAAGGAGATAAACTACCACGAGCTTGGAATGCTAGACATCTCAAGTTGTTCTATCCATGATGTAAATTCCATGATGAATAAAGTTCTCTTTCAAATGTCCAAATGCTCAGCTTTTTCAATTCAAGTTCTGAAGCAGTTTCAAATTATCTGCATTCAAATTACAAGATCGTTTAACAAGTTTGGGTGCTTGAGTTGCGATTCAATCCCTTATGGGCAAATGTTAAATGGTTTCGGGTTGTCATGCAAAGCAACCTTCAAGTTACTGGTCAATTTAACAGGTTTGGAAGTTTATGTTGCGACACTACCCCTTACTTACAAATGTTAAATGATCTTCAATTTCGACCTTCAATTTCAATCAATTTCAATATCGTTTAACAGGTTTGGGTGTTTGAGTTGCGACTCGACCCCTCACATACAAATGTTAAACGAATTCAAGTTCAATTTTCAAGTTACTTAACCAGTTCGGGTGATCAAGTTGCGACTTGGCCCCTTACATTCAAAGTGTATGTATATTCAAACATTCCAGAACACAACATTCAAAGAATTCAATACCAGAGACATTCAATTTCAAATAATCAAAAAGATATCTTCATTATCAAAAAGATTCAATTACAGGAGTGGACTTCTATCTGTGAAGAGTTTACAGGTACAACAACCAAAGAAGAGATAGACTACATCAGGGTTTGGGTACACTTGGAGCACGTGACCTCTCTCTTTCGGATCCACCACGAGTCTTGCTCACCGCAGACGCCTTTGAAGATTGAATACTACTAGCTCGAACCCTGAGTGCTTCCACCGCCTTCTCTGTCGTCTCCCTGAAACTAGCGCATTCAGCGCGCATGTGCTCCAACTCCTTTGTGAGAGCCTCCTCCTTGGCAGTAGAAGCGGCCTCCTTAGCAACAAGAGCCACATCCCTGGCAGCAAGTTGAGTCTTCAACTTCTTTATTTCAGTTGCGCGCTCAATGGACAGAGTCTCGATCTTATAGAAGTGGTTCTTCAATTCTTCGAGCTCGTGACCCCGAGCCTCATAGCCATTCTGCCAGCCCTTGCTCTCGAGCTTCTCCTTGCGAAGAGCCTCGATCTTGGCCTTCAGGGACTCCTTCTTTGAAGACAAAACTTCCCTCAGCTTGTCCCTTTCCTCGTTAGCAGCCTCCAGTTCAGCCGTTAAACGAGAAACTTCAGATGAAGCATCCCGCTCTCCGGCCCTCCTGAAAAGCTTGCTAGCAAATTTCAAAACTGCTGAGTTCTGCAAGTAAATAAAAGAGTTAGAATTATTTCTGACAATACAACTCAAAGGTCAAGTCCAACAGATGTACATACCACTACTTCAAGCCTGTCAAAGGCTTCTTCTAGAGTAGCATCCGGAAGATTGCAGAGCTTCCGAATCACACTCGTTGGGTGGTTGATGTCAACCTCACCCAAGTTCTTCAACTTCTGAGCCATGCCAGCAGGAGTACCTGCAATCAGTACAGAATTTCAAAAAGTTAGCATATTTCCAAACTTCAAAGGCAATGCAATCAAGAAGAAGTTAGTGAAGATATACCTGTAGCATCAACTCGAGGGGCTTTACCCTTTCCCCGTTCGGAGCTCTTACCCCTGGGGGTCGACCTCTCCTTGAGGGGGGTTGTCTCTGGCGGGAGTTTAGGAGTCCCAACATCCACTCGACTCCCTACCTCCATGTGAACTGGGGATGGGACGTCTCGCAGAGGAGTGACCTCCCCTTCTTGTTGCCCGCCAGATTGATCCATTCTGGCCAGCAGTGCAGCCGTCTCCTCAGCCACTTGCGCAGCCGAACGATGAGTGGCGGGAGTGGGTTGTTCAACCTCAATCCCACCACTCGTCGAACCCCCCTCAAGCTGAGGGACGCTCGGAGGTATTTGGGCGAGGGGTGTGGGGTTGCTTGCAACCCCATCACTCCCCGAAAACTTGATTCTGATGCGCATAGGGCGCTTCAACTCTTCGAAGTGATACGAAGGCTGCACTCTCGAGCCATCGCCCACTGCATCCATTACTTCCTCCATACGACGGACCTTGGCCTCATCGATGGGGATCGGTTGTGAGTCTTCATCTCCGTCACCAGTGGGGGTGGGAGGATTTTCTTCCTCACCACCCCCTTTCTCCTCTTCACCACCAATGGGGGTGGGAGGAATTTCTTCCTCACCACCCCCATGTCCATCTCCTCCAGTAGGAGTAGAAGGGATCTCGTCACCTCCACCATTCCCATCATCGTCATCATCTTCGCCATCGTCATTATCTTCATCATCGCCTCCACCCTCTTCATCTTCTCCTCCCTCTTCTCCACCTTCATCTTCTCCCCCTTCTTCATTTTCTTCTTCCTCATCCCTCTCTTTCTCTTCTTCTTCCTCTTCTTTCTCCTTCTCTTCTTCCTTCTTCTCCTCTTCGATGAAGACTTTCCTTTTCTTCTTTGCCTGGCCATGGCGGCTTATCACCAGTTTCTCTTCTGTGGTGGGCAATCGACGCCTCGCACCATACGCCTTCTTCTCAGCCCGGATCCTTCTAACAATCTTTCCCGATTGAGGATCTTCCTCGTAATCAGAGTATAAAACTTCGTTGTCCTCATATCGGGCCCGTAATCGGTGGAGGAGATTGGCATTGCCATACCTGACCGGGCAATTCGAAAATTGCTTCCATGATCGAGTGCCGCACGTCAACTCCAGAAACAAGTTGTCAATGGCACCGACCCGCTCCGAAGGCCAGGCGAAGACACCTCCCTCGCAGTACATCTTTATCTCTTTGTGTATGTCGCTCCGGGGAGTCTCGGGCACTGACAGAGGCGTCCATGCACCGGAAACCAAAATCGGCCAGTCGGTGTAGAGCTTGTCAGATGGGACGATATCGGCGATCGGGCGTAGGGCAGACACGCCAGTCAAATTGAAGAATGGGCTGTCTTTCCTTGATGCCCATTTGTAATGGTAGAAAAAATACCCCAGCTCGATCCGGGCAACTTCACCCTCCGGTATGCTAGAGTAGCAAGCCTTCAAATCATCCTGGAAGTCCGACTCTACGCGGCAGAAAGCGTAGATGATCCTCCAAGCATTCCCTGAGATCTGCCCGGGACAAAGGCCTGAGGTGTTCAGCAACCTCGCGGCAAAGGGTGGCAGTGTAAGGCGCAGTCCACAGTTGAGCTGGCCAATGGTGACAATGGTCCCCATGACTTGCTCCTTGCTGGCGAAGTTTGTGAAGACCGTCCTCTTGTTGATACCGAAGGCAGATTGAATCCCCGGGAGCGACGGTCGAACCTTCCCTTCTGTGAAACAAGCCAGCAGCTTCTGCCACTTAGCCCTCTTCACATCGGTGAGTTGGCCACCGGTGTTGTATATATATGCAGGTTCCTCCGTCAGCGATATCAGGGGTGCCAGAACGAACTTCGCCTTGGGAATGTGCTCTGGCCTTGATGGAGCAGAGGCAAATCCGACTCCCACGTGCCTTTTGCCCAATTCACCAAGCTCGATAAGCACAGCCTTGCCCTTGTCACGACCCTTCGGAATGGATGGAACTTCGGTAATCTCCTTCCCCTTCCTCTTCGAGGAGACCATATTCATCTTCTTCGAGCTACCGGAAGATGCCATTCGACCGATCGAGAGGAAACAGAGAAACAAGAAATCGAGAGCAAAGATTCTGGACTTTGAAAAACTTTGAAAGCGTGAGGCGAAAATGACAGCCAGAGAAGCTTATATACCCTAAGGAAATTAGCGCGCAAATCGAGAGGACACGTGTCATCACTATATCAAATCCCGTGTTTTTGCAGGGACACATGGCGTCTATCCGTAGCAAGCGCAAAACCAGGCGAACCGTCGGACCAGACGAAGCGTCGGACCACCGGTCCAAGCGAACCGTTGTTCCGAGCGAACCGCCGGTCCAACCGGACCACCGGTTCAAAAGATTCCCCGATCCAGAAGGACCGAAGATTCAAGCAGAAAAAATCAAACTCCATCGCAGCTCGAAGACTTTATCCGATCGACAGGTAGACGATCGGGCAAGTTACCAAAAGATCTCACAGAGAAACAGGCTCTTCTGCCACCTCGACTCGGCAGGTTTAGAACTTAACCTCGACCGGTTGAATTTAACCGATCGGTCAGACTTGACCGATTGGTCAAATTCATCCGATCGGTCAATTTTCTACTGGATCAGGCAAAAAACTTGGTTTTTTGCCCGATTTGGTCAACCTCGACCGGTTGACTTTAACCGATCGGTCAGACATGACCGATCGATCAAATTCATCCGATCGATCGATTCTCTACTGGATCAGGCAAAAAACTTAGCTTTTTGCCTGATCCCGCCAACCTCGACCGGTTGAATTTAACCGATCGGTCAGACACGACCGATCGGTCAAATTCATCCGATCGGTCGATTCTCTACTGGATCAGGCAAAAAACTTGGTTTTTTGCTCGATCCCGCCAACCTCGACCGGTTGAATTTAACCGATCGGTCAGACATGATCGATCGGTCAAATTCATCCGATTGGTCGATTTTCTACTGGATCAGGCAAAAAACTTGGCTTTTTGCCCGATCTCGCCAACCTCGACCAGTTGAATTTAACCGATCGATCAAATTCATCCGATTGGTCGATTTTCTACTGGATCAGGCAAAAACCTTGGCTTTTTGCCCGATCCCGCCAACCTCGACCGGTTGAATTCAACCGATCGGTCAGACATGACCGATCGGTCAAATTCATCCGATCGGTCGATTTTCTACTGGATCAGGCAAAAAACTTGGCTTTTTTCCCGATTCCTCCAACCTCGATCGGTTGAATTTAACCGATCGGTCAGACTTGACCGATCGATCAAATTCAACCGATCGGTCGAATTTCTACTGGATCGATCAGAAAACTGTGTTTTCTGACCGATCACTCCAACCTTGACCGGTTGAATTTAACCGATCGGTCAGACTTGACCGATCGGTCAAATTCAACCGATCGGTCAAATTTCTACTGGATCGGTCAGAAAACTAAGTTTTCTAACCGATCACTCCAACCTCGACCGGTTGAATTTAACCGATCGGTCAGACTTGACCGATCGGTTAAATTCAACCGATCGGTCGAATTTGTACTGGATCGGTCAGAAAACTGAGTTTTCTGACCGATCACTCCAACCTCGACCGGTTGAACTTAACCGATCGGTCAGACTTGACCAATCGGTCAAATTCAACCGATCGGTCGAATTTCTACTAGATCGGTCAGAAAACTGTACTCCAACCTCGACCGGTTGAATTTGACCGATCGGTCAGATTTGATCGATCGGTCATGTTTGACCGATAGTCAGAACGTGACCGATTAAAATCTTATTTCGACGCTAACACTCGACAAAGTTCCTCTGCGTGTGTGACAAGGGGTCGTTAGCTTTGCACCACGAATCAAAGCCAGCCAAGGTGGCCTCTTAGCTAAGTTAGAGGGGGTAACTGTGGGTGCAAATTTTGGCAAGAAGTCTGCAAACAGCGGGACCCACCGGCCCTGCCTGGTGGGCCCCCGAAGACTACAGCAGGACCCACCGGCCCTGCCTGGTGGTCCCACGAAGACTACAGCGGGACCCACCGGCCCTGCCTGGTGGTCCCACGAAGACTACAGTGGGACCCACCGGCCCTGCCTGGTGGGCCCACGAAGACTACCGCGGGACCCACCGGCCCTGCCTGGTGGGCCCACGAAGACTACCGCGGGACCCACCGGTCCTGCCTGGTGGGCCCAAGTGTCTGTAGAATCCCCCATGAGACAGTAGCGGGGCCCACCAACTTTATCTGGAAGATTCCCAGATACGACAGCAGAAACCGTCATTTGCCACCATAAAATCCTATAAATAGCAGTACTTCGAATGTAAAAAGGATCCAAAATCTGATTTCCAGTTCTGAGATCTGATTTTCAGAAACCAGAGCTCTGGATTTCAGTTTCCATCCCTTCACTTCCTCTCTTCGATCCTCTTCTTGTCTTTGAAGAGATCAGAGTGGTTTCAGTGATACTCGGCCTATCGAGATCACTTCGATACAAGTGTTAGTGAATTCGGGTTGCTCCCTATAGCACGGAGACGTAGGCTTCGGCTGAACTCTGAGATCACATCTCTCACTTCAACTCTCTGATTGCATCTCTATCTGCTTGTATATTGAGAACTGCAACTTCAATCAATCAATAGATCGAACAACGATCTTCGATTCGAACCTTCAATTGACTGGTGAGACGAAGTCTTCGGGTCGGCACGAAGATTTCCCCCCCACAACCTAGCCAGAGTTTAATACGACGTAGGTCAGACCAAGAAATGCATCTCCCATTAGCGGTATGGATAGCCTGCAGGAGTGACACACTGATGCAACACCAGTCGGGTAACCCAGTACACCGTGGTTTTGGATCACTGCATCCGGATCCTCATACATTGATGCGCCAAAGCACCACACAACTGGTTAGTCCACCAGATATGGTTCCTCAGGGTTTAGGACTGTTTTACCCTAAGCAGAAACACGGTTTAGTGCACTGGTGTCTGCTCACCGATCTATGCACTGTGTTGGTTCCGTTCGGCCACAGACACTGTGCCTGGTAATGACCATGGTAGAGACACCCACGCTCTGTCATCCCAACAGCTTATCATGATAGGGCGACCAACTCTAATCAGATCTGCGAATGTATTAGGTTACATGGGACCAGTCCCTTGAGTCTCCCACTCAAGTGGATTACCATGTAGCCATGGCTCTCTGTTATGTAATCAGACCACGTACTAAGGTACGTACCAATATGCAATCCTATACTATCAACCATACATAGCTAAACTATTGATTTTTACGAGCTGTAGATCTCACCAATTCTAACAATCTCCCATTAGGTCTAACGAGGAAAAACGGTGTTGAGCTCTGTAGCTTCTACATGCTGCCCAAAAGACTTTGCAGGAATTCCCTAATGGAATTGGCAACATTATCCGCAAATGCCACCTCAGTACCGCTATTTGCATTTCCTTCTATAATTGTCAGATCAAGTGGAGTTTGTACTTGATGGGTTTCCTCTCATGGCGGTGCCTAGTCTACTTGGACCTTGCTTACCGCTCTTCTGTTTGCACTAACAGATAACTGAGCCTCTGGTACGCGTTCCAAGTTATTTAAGAACTTCCTAAGTTATACCACCTGGTAGACTACCTCGCACGCATCAATGTGCTAAGCCTTTGTAGTGGAGTCTGTTATGCACTTGCTTCACACTCTACCAACTACCGCTTCTAATCCTAAGATGAAAACTATTCCTGAAATTGATTCTCTGAAACATACACCTGATACCAAAGTCAGACTCTATGTGTCCAATCGATATTAGGACCTGTGAAGTGTAAGCTAACTCATAATCCTTACTTGATGAGGACTTCAGAGTATACCCTTCATTTTAGTCCAGTGATCTGAATCCGGGTTCGACTGAAACTGACCCATGAATCCTGCTATGCAATAGATATCTAGCCTCGTAAACCGAATCTGGCTAGAATCTTATCTTCATGCGTAGCCTGTGACAGCAAGAGAACCTTGCTCTGGTTATCTCGAGTTACCTTAATTCCCAGAGCATAACTCGCTTCACTAGGGTCTTTCACATCGAATTGTGATAACAACAAACCTTTATCATAAACAATATTCCTATGTTATTTTCAATCAGTAGAATATCATTAACGTAAAGTACTCAGTACATCCTAGTAGTTATTTTACTTTTCTTGTACCCACTTGGTTTATCATCATTTTGATCAAATCTGTGTGAGCGGATTTCCTTGATCATAATAGATATTCCAACCTGGATGCTTGCATCAGTCCATAAATGGACCTTTGCAACTTGTATTCCATATCTTCTTGACCTACTGACACAAACCCTGGGGCTACATCATCCATATGTCCTTTCCAAATTCCAGTTAGGGAATAACTGTCTTGACATCCATCAACCAGATCTTCCAACTATAATGGGCTGCGATGGATTAAGAAGATCCGAAATAGACTTAGGCATAGCTACCAGTGAGATGATTTTGGCATAGTCAATCCTTCTCCTTTGACAACTAATCTAGCTACTTAAGTCTTAACCGGGTGCTCTTCTTATACACCTCCTACACCCTGAAGGGTGATAGTGCTATAAGTGTTAAGACTGTTCCAAGGGACATTGATACAAATTTGCCTCCATGGTTTTTTGTCAGTCAGAGCTGTCAGAAGCTCCCACTACTTCTTCGTAGCTCTAGGGATCATCCTCCTGAAACTCTGGATTAACTATTAAAGTTTCTCCATTGTCTCTTTCAGGAGCTCTGATGGTCCCACAACGATGAGGTGGTGGTGGTACAAAGTGAATCGTTTCTACAGTGTCTGGTATACTAGTTTTTGTATCATCTACTCCCACTACGTTTTTCAGATGCGCACTCTCTACCAGTACCCAGTAGTTCACCCAGAAGTACCTTACTGATAAACTTATGATCTATAATATAATCTTGGTCTAGGTAGATGGTGTTCGTAGAAACGATTACCTTCCAAATCTTAAGATCATAGAATAGTCCACCTTATGCCTCCTAAAGGTAACCTATAAACAGATATACCTGGAACTACATGTCCATCTCATTCCTCTTGTCCTTTTGCACAAGTGCAGGACAACCCTATATCTCGAGACACTATATTGTCAGCTTTTGCTTAGACCATATCTCTCTATAGGTCTGAGGCACTGATTTAGATGAGAGATAGTTTCATATATAAACTATTATTTTAAGGTACAACCCCACCAAAAGGTGGGTAGTACACTTGGCAATATTCATCATATTACGGACTATGTCAAACAGGGTCCGATTCCTTCTTTCGGAGACTTTATTCTGACGTGTCATCCTTGGAGCATTTAATTGGGAGATAATCCCATGCTCCCTCAGGATCCTATGGAACTCGTCCGATAGTGACTCATTCCTTCGATTAAATCGAAGAGTCTTCTATCGTCTAGACGCTCTTGGAACCATAGACGCCAAAATTAACTAACACCAATACCTTAGTGGCGCTTTTAGTTATTCTGCCTTTCAGATTACACTCATAGGTTAGAAGGATCTCCGATGAATCTGTGAACAGAAACTCGACCTTCTGTTACCTTTGAATTTATCTGAGGCAAAATATCTAAATCAGAGGGGTCACAAATGTAATAGATTTTCCGAAGGATTTAGATGAATTTCAATTAGACGCTTCAGCTGTGATGAAATCTAATTCTTTCGAATTAGGATTAAATACAAAGAGTTATTCTGATCTATTTCTCTAGTAATGAAGCTATCTATTCAGTTTAAGATACACACCTACGGTGCTGTTTAAAACTAAAAACTTCATTTACCAAAGAGGAAACAGAACTAAATCTTTAAAGATCAAAATTCGTATTTTGAAAAAACTAAGACAATCATATCTAACAGCTTTCGCAACGGCTTATGGCATCAGTACCTATATTAGGATTACTTCACTATAAAAGTAGCCTTCTGCTTTTCTTGAATCTCTGTAGACCCGAAGTCTACATTCCAAGAAGCATAAGAACTGCTACTAGTTAGTGACTCAACTCCTAACACCCTGAGGCCATAATCAATCAGCAGCAGGGTGCTGTTGCCCAGCAGCAGACTGCTGCTCAGCAGCAGGCCGAGTTAGCTCAAACTGCCCTTGCCCAGGCCCAGGATCGTCAGCAGGCCGAGGGTCGAGCGTGATCACCTCTCTGTCGATAAAATTGTATCTCTATATTTTCTTTGAAAATAAAAAAGATATTTTCCTAAGTTTTAAAATATTTCTTGAGAGAGTAGAAGCCTGGTGAGAAACCCTAATTGGAATAGACAGTTGATCAAACCCTAAAATCCTTGGTTCTTCTCAATTCACATCCCAGGAGTTGGTTCCAGATTTCTGGGGTGTGACATAGCCTGCAGGAGTGACACGCTAATGCAACACCAGCCGGGTAACCCAGTACACCGTGGTTTTGGATCACTGCATTCGGATCCTCACACATTGGTGCGCCAAAGCACCAAACAACTGGTTAGTCCACCAGACATGGTTCCTTAGAGTTTAAGACCGTTTTACCTTAAGCAAAAACACAGTTTAGTGCATCGGTGTCTGCTCACCGATCTATGCACCGTATTGGTTCCGTTCGGCCATAGACACTGTGCCTGGTAATGACCGTGGTAGAGACACCCACGCTCTGTCATCCCAACAGCTTATCCTGATAGGACGACCAACCCTAATCAGAGCTGCGAATGTATTTAGCTTACATGGGACCAATCCCTTGAGTCTTCTACTCAAGTGGATTACCATGTAGCCATGGCTCTCTGTTCTGTAATTAGAACACGTACTAAGGTACGTACCAATATGCAATCTTATACTATCAACTATACATAGTTAAACTATAGGTTTTTACGAGCTGTAGACCTCACCAATTCTAACAATTAATTGGCCCCAAATCCCTTCCATCTTCAACTCCAAATGTTGGGGGACCTTCCTCCCATGACTGCTCTATTTAGGTCTCCCTAGTTGATGGAGGCTCCTGGCGGTGCGACGGCGGTGATGGGTTGACGATAATGGGGCAACGATGGCTTCGATTTTCTATTTGCTTTGCTTGGCGACTGGATCAGGCGATGATGTGCCGTTTTTTGTTTTTTGTTCGTGGTGTTGATATTTTGCTCTCACCCCTTTGTTGTCTGGAGTTATTCCACCGGTGTGCGAGGTGTGTGGCTGCCGATGGAGGTGTGATGGTGTCCCTACAGTTAGGGCCTGTCTGGTTGCCTGGTTGAGTCTAGAATTTGTTTGAAGGTTTTGGGTTTCAAGCGACTAGGCTTTTGTTATGTATGAAGCCTGAGAGTGAGGAGTCACATGAAGCCTAAAAGTCGAAGTCTACAACCTAAAGCAGAAAGTTGTAGAAAACTCATTGATCGATCGGTCGGCGGGCAATGATCAGAGGCAATACGGGGCGAGTGGATGACCTTAGTCTCAGGAAAAGAGATCCATCCAATTTTTGAACAAAAGGCTCTATCAATCCTCTGACCCTGAGGCGGATTATTGCACCAGGTGAAGGAATTTCTTCCGAAACCAAGGTGAAGGAGCCCATTATTAGCTACACAAGCAGCTAGGGCTGGCAATTTTGGACCTGACACGACTTGACACGAAGTTAGCGGGTATGGGTCAAGGTTAAACGGGTTCGGGTCGTAAACGGGTCGACACGATAGACCCGTTTAATAAACGGGTCGGGTCAGGGTTTAGGGTTTGGACACGGTAGACCCGGTAAGACCCGTTTAAAATTCAACAGGTCGCGTCGTGTCGGATCTATCCGCAATCCGATACTGTAATATATAGTACCAGCGGGTCTATCGGGTCAAGTCGGGTCGAGTCGGATTGGGTCGAATCGGGTCAACTGAATAGACTCGTGTGGTAAAGGGGTCTTATCGGATCTACCCGTTTATAAACGGGTCGGGTACGGGTTTAGGATCTATACGCTGTTAGTTAAACGGATCGGGTCCGGATCTAGGGGTTTTGGACACGACCCGAAACTAGACATAATCCGAACCCGACCCGACCCGACCTGACCCGACCCATTGCCACCCCTACAAGCAGCACAACAATCTAAGGGGGTCTTCTTTGATTAGCAACAAGAATAGAAAATAACCCACCCTAAAGGTAAAACCAAACTAGATAACCCACCCTATCTAACAAATTTAGAAAAAAACCCATGAACGGGATTTGTTGGCAGACGCGTCAGCTCGACGTGTCCAACGGATAAGAACGGAATATTCCCCCGCACATTCCCCGCACCAACCCCACCAGGAGGGAAGCCACAAGCCACCACGCCCCTTTCCTCAAAGGATCGAGAGACCCCTACATAAAGCGGGGCGGAATCCCCCCGGCTCTCCACACCCCTTTCCGCTCCCTCCGTTAACGCCCCCGTTTCCCGTCTAGCGCCACGACTAACGGAATATTCCTCCCTTCCTCTTTGACGGCCACTGACGCCCCCCCACGATCGCAACCCTCGGTCCGAGCAGCATCGGGGCCCACCGAATATACCTCCGCATAAACCCCTGGAATACGGGATATCCGGCTCCCTTGCTTCCTTCCTCGTTCCTCCCCCCTTCTTTTTAATCCCCCCGGACCTAAGCCCAGATCGTGAGCTCGATCACGAAACCCCAGCCTTAACCTCGGTTGCTCTCTGGTAATCGGAGCAATGGCGCTCAAGGCCGTCCACGTGTCCGACGTTCCGCACCTCGACCAGGTGCCGGAGAGCCCCTCCGTCGCCCTCTCCGCCTCTCGCCTCCCCAAAGGTATGCTGCTTCCAATGCTGGTTTGGATTCTTCGTAGCCGTTGGATGTGGTGATGGATTTGGAAGGGCCGTTTCGATGTGCTGATGTAGGGGTGGAGATCGGGAGGTCGGCGTTCGTGCCGGCGAGGTTCGCGGTGATCGGGCATCGGGGGAGGGGGATGAACGCGCTGGCGTCGCCGGACCCCAGGCTGCTGGCCGTCAAGGAGAACTCCGTCCTCTCCTTCAACCAGGCCGGCCGATTCCCCGTCGACTTCGTCGAATTCGACGTGCAGGTATTGCGACGATCCAAACTCGTGATCTACCCGTTGTCTTTTCCGTCAACGTCTCTCTCTCACTGTTCAATTGTTCGCCGCCGAGTTTTCCGGCGGCGGGCGGGCCGTACGCGGCGATCGGGGGCCGCGGATCGCCGCGGATCCTCGTGCAGCGGGGAGGGGGACCATTAAAGGAAATACAGAACATATATAGGCCACGTGTGTTTATTTCTTTCCATACCGTAGAAGCCGGCGTGGTCCTCGCCCCTTCGGGCGACGGTGGCTGGTCGTCGGCGGTGACGTGTCACGACTTAGGGTGTCCGAATTGTGTGATGCATTTAGGACCACACGATTCTTAAGCTGTTTGCCACATGAGTCTGAGCGCTTAGGTAACGCCTGTAGTGGTCCACGGCGCCTATTACGAGAGTTCAGATCTCCTCCAGTCGGTTGGCCCCGGTTGGTGGACCGGCGTGAATCACCGCTGCACGGGGTCGCTGGAGTGCGATTCGCTTTTGGGTCGCAAGCTATTGTGCGGCTGTGATGTCCGCCGGGCCCACCAACCGGTCCGACCGACTGGAGGAGATCTGAACTCTTAGTACCACTTTTTAAAGTACTGTAACCATTAGCATCGAGACTTGTTCTTTTTGTTGGGTCGGTTTTATCAATCCTAAGGAATCCGACTCCTTCTATTACGAGATTTTTCCCAAAATGACCCCATAACTGCCACTTATTGCTCAAACCTGACCTTTGGCATTTACTTTTGTGACCTTTGCGTGCACGTTCATATTTTGTTTATTTTTTTTTAAACAAAATACCCCCAATGCTGCTTGTGGCTTCCATCGAAGCAATATAGCTAAGGCAATAACACACAAGGTCCGATGCAAATATCTTGCCTTGGGCTTGTTGTTTTTAGAGAAACACTGTGGCCAATGTAAGAACACAAGGTAAACATGCTCATGTACTTGATGTAAGATCTTTGCGTTGGCCTTATAGTTGCTTGTGGAGGTTGCCAGGAGTTTACTTTCTCAATTGTTTCTTGGAGGTCGCTAGGAACCCTACAACTTGCGTTCCTCCTAAAAATGAGGTTGCCAGGAGTTGATTTTCCTATTGCTTCACCTAGAAGTCGTCAAAACCACCCCATTTATGTTCCTATTTACTGGGGCACCCTCATTGGAGGTCGTTGGGAATTTGCTTTCGCTACGACTTTGCCGAATGTCATTGGAAATCCCACCACTTCTTCATTTTTGCCATGGAACCTTCCGTTAGAGGTATATAGAAGTTTGATTTCCATATTACTTCGTTGGAGGTCGTTGGAAACCCCACCATTTGTATTTTTCCTTGCCGCTAAATCCTTGTCAGATGTTGCCGGAGGCTTACTTTTCTTGTTGTATAGCCAGAAGAAGTCACCCCAAAATGGAACGGAAGTCAACGTGAAGGACTTGCATTGGGAACTTAATAGGTTTCACTTAGGAAGAACATGAGTACTATCTTAAGGACATTTTTGTCTGAAAAATTATAAATGATCAGAAAGCTAATGCTGAAAGCAAGTTTGAGCAAACCGGAGGAGTTGGGGGTCAATTCGGGAAAAACCTCTTGTATTCTGATTTCGATTTGGGGCCGATCCATCTGTCCCTGAATTTGGTAGACTCCATCTTTATTTTTAATTTATAGTGTGGAAGTATTAATTTTCTGCTTATTGATTATTCTAGACATCTTTGAGGAAAGAGTATAAGCACAATTAAATAAAAAACTAACAAAAACAAGTTCTATTATAATTAAGTTATTTACATAGATGATACGAGTAAATGATGTTTGGTGCACATATGAGAGAGAGAGAGAGAGAGAGAGAGAGAGAGAGAGAGAGAGAGAGAGAGAGAGAGAGAGAGAGAGAGAGAGAGAGAGAGCATTTGGATGCGGTGCAGATGCCGAGCATTTTATTGTGATGCATATTCTTGATTAATATTCTTAGATGCGGTGAAAATTGGTATCTCAGTCCGTGAGATGTTGATATCAAAATTCTCTCTTGTACCATTCTTGCGTTTTATTGTGATGCATATTCATGATTACATGTAGTTTATGAATTATTATGAAGATATCTTCAATTTAGTTCGTACGTCAATTTAAGAGTATTGTTTTTTATATTTCAAAAAAGTGTTCAAACAAACAAACTTTAGGGTTAAGTAGCTTCTAAAATTTTTAAAGTAATAAGTAGCTTCTAGATTGGGCTTCCTTTTTTATGCTGTTTCTTCGTTCACTTTCTTGCAAGTAGGCCGTTCATTCTATCTTCATGTGATGCTTTATTTGGTGCATAATACTCCGTCTCCTCCTCTTTTTGTAAAAGCTCTCTTTATATGCAACTTACTTTTTTTAGCATGGGGGAACATATTTGTATCACCCCTTTCATAGTTGTTCGAAGGGCACGGTTGTGCTTGAAAACAGCTTATTCATAAGGTGTCGGTGTCGGTCTCTCTCTCTCTCTCTCTCTCTCTCTCTCTCTCTCTCTCTCTCTCTCTCTCTTCTCTCTTTCTATAAGAGATCTATTTATTTTACTTTTTATACTATTTATCTTTGCTCTTATTTCCCATGTCTTACATCTGAAATTCCCGGCACTGATATATTTATCTTCGTGTGTTTTTCTTCTCTATTTTAAAGAAAATGATGAGCGAAGAACCTTAGAAGAGAACCATGAATGTCAATTTTTTTGTAGGTGACAAAAGATGATTGCCCAATCATTTTCCATGACAATTTTATCCTTAACGAGGAATCAGTAAGATCCATTCTCCCTCTTTCCGTTCTTCTTTCTTGTTCCATTATTTTTTCTTCCTACTTTTCAAATGTCACTATGTTTTATCTATTTCCCTCGTTTGATCCTTCAGGGTAATTTATCCGAGAAGCGAGTTACAGATCTTTACCTGGAGGAATTCCTTTCCTATGGACCCCAAAGAGAACCTGGGAAGGTAAACACTCTTTCTATTCTTTGGATTTTCTTGTAGAGGTCACAGTGGATGGGAGATGATCTTTGTTTCAATGCTCTTGACCTCAGGTCGGGAAATCACTTGCTAGAAAGCTCAAAGATGGGAGAGTGTTCAGTTGGAATGTGGAGGCTGACGACCATCTTTGCACATTGGAGGAAGCTTTTCAGAGGGTGGATTCCCATCTGGGTTTCAACGTCGAGCTGAAATTCGATGACGATCTTGTCTACCAAGAAGAGGAGCTTACTCATGCCCTCCAAGTCATCTTGCAGGTATATGACCTCTTGTCTCATCTCTCGTTCCATCGATCAGCGATCACTTTTTTAAGAAACATGTCCTCAGTTTTGTTGTCTTTGGTTGTGTAGGTGGTTTTCGAATATGCCAACAATAGACCTGTCATCTTCTCGAGTTTCCAGCCCGATGCAGTCCGGTTGATGCGGAAGTTGCAATGTGTTTACCCTGTAAGTAGTGCTCTTATCTTCTCAGATCTTTAAAGAATGCTGAAATCCAAAGAACATTTGTTTGAGTCAGCGAAGTAATCACAAATTGACTTCATGTTATAATGAATCGAACCAGGTGTTCTTCCTCACAAACGGGGGGAATGAAACCTACACGGATGTGAGAAGGAATTCTTTGGATGAGGCGATTAAGCTGTGCTTGGAGAGCGGCTTGCAGGGGATAGTGTCGGAAGTTCGAGCCATCTTTAGGAATCCATCAGCAATTCCCAGAATCAAAGAATCCAATCTTGCCCTAATGACGTACGGCCAGCTGAAGTAAGCCATCGCCGACGCTATACCGATCGAAACGAGAACTGGGTGGTGATTATATCACTGATGTTATTTCTTCAATGTATTTGCAGTAATGTTCCGGAGGCGGTTTACATGCAGCACCTGATGGGAATCAACGGTGTGATTGTCGATCTAGTTCAGGAGATCACGGTAGCTGTTTCGGATTTCATCGATAGAGAGGGAGACGAGAGCTCGTGCGGCTCGGTAGAGAAGGATAAGGCAGCCACGAGGCCCATGTTCTCGCAGAGGGAGCTCTCGTTCTTGCTTAAGCTAATTCCTGAACTAGTACAGCATTAGCCGCTAGGGAATCAGACACGGTATCGTCGCCTTTGTCCCTTGGCCAAATTGTTGTACAGAATTGGATAGGAATCAATACATATCTGGTTTGGGTTTCAAAGGTGGTTTGTCATTGAAGCAAATTGTAGTTTTGGTCCTTGTTCTTCTCTATGTAGTGCGTATCTCTGAGGGGGAGACCTAGGTATGTAATGTAATGAGCAAGTTCGTGATCGGGCATCCAAACTTCTTTGCGAGTTGTATGCCTAGTTGTACAATGTTTTTTTTTTTGTGAAAACCAATACACTACATGGGTCTATAGGAGAAAGGACAAATCCTTGTCTCCTTGAAAACATACAGGGGCTAACACCCCGAAGCACAAGCACACATAGTACCACGGCCCCGCTGGATGGCCAACCCTGCAAGCCAGCCGGCAACACTGTTTCCTTCTTTGTAAATGTGGGAGATCGTCGATCAGCTAACAGATACACCAACCTACGCTAATCCTCAATAGGGGGGCATCCGAATGGCCATAAACCAACTTATGAAGCGCCACTAAGTAGTCAACGTGCGGCTATAGCACATAAGTCCGTCCACAAACCTCGAAGGCCTGCATCGGCTGCCGAAGAGCACGGGAAAACTGAGTTTCCTTCCATCAGGATGGATCCTTGATCATCATGTACAACGTAGCTAGCCGCACTGGTTTTAGAAGAAGCGAGGAAGGACCGTGGAAGTTGAGCTTGAGGTACCCAGGGTCTGGCGGGTACCATTTGACATTAGGGGGGGGGGGGGGTGTTGGTGCACCCTCAGAGCTAGTTGACTCAGGTTGACCCCGACCAAGGACTTGATGCAGCAGTTCCGTCACGGCAGAGGATCGATTCCATGTGAAGGAGGGGAGCATGTGAAGGAGGGGAGCTCAACCTACATGTCAAAAATCGCACGATTTCGTGACTTCCAAATGTGTCAATCCAGCAGAATGCATAATGATTTGACCGAAGGGTTGTTTTGTCCCAATGAGCTAGTCGTACAATGTCGTCTAAAGGGACAAAAAACTCTTAAGAGTAATTGATGTTAGACCCGTCATCACTGCAAAGGACAAGAGGATGAATTTGAGGTTGATGATTTGTTCTGGTAAGTATCATCTGCAAATTGAAAATGTGAGATCCTAGAATGAAGTAGGTTACTAAAAAGGCCCTCGAAGTATCTTGTAGTTTTGCACATCTCATCATTTGACTCGGCACTTCGCTGACTAGAATGGAGAGCATCGGGATAGTGAAGGTTATCAGACACAACGGAAGGGATCGAATCTTTCGGATTTCTGCTATTCGATCTATGGACGAACACCATAGGCAATAATTTTTTTTTAATAATCTAAGGATTATAAGAGATGATACCGCACAGATACGATTAAAAAACCGTGGAGTGGATGCTTTGCAACCTGAAGAAAATAACTCCTATGCCACTCAAACAAGATACGACCTCGAAGCTTGTTGGAGCTCTTTCTTCTTTGTTTCTTTCTCTCCTCTATGGACCGGGTTTCTTGGTCTACCCTTGGAATTGGGAAGCCTATTGGATGGCCGTACCCCCATGGCCGGTCCTAGAGAAGTCTCCTTGTGGTGGGTTTCCAAGTTGGGTTTAATTTATTAAATAACACTCTTAGGACCCTTACGAATTAGGGGTGGCAATCCTTGACCCGACCCAAAGTTAGCGGGTTTGGGTTTGGCCTAAACGGGTTTGGGTCATAAACGGGTCGACCCGATTGACCCGTTTATTTAATGGATTGGGTTCGGGTTTGTACTTATAACCCGATTGACCCGTTTACCAAATGGGTCGTGTCAACCCGACCCGACCCGAGCCAACACGAACTAACCCGATCAAACCCGGCCCAATCCGACTTGTCTTGACCCAACCCGGTAGGTTTATATGGGTTCTGTTGACCCAACCCGACCCGACCTGTTTAGTAAAAGGGTTAAACGGGTCGGGTCAGTTCAACCTGTTTATTAGGCGGGTCGGGTTTGGGCTTAAGTTTTTGACCCGTTTATTAAACGGGTCGGGTTCGGGTTGGACGTTTTGCCCTTATACCTGTCTCAACCCGACCTGAACCCGACCCATTGCCACCCCTACTAGGAATGATGTGACCGACCCCAAGGGAGCCTCTTTGGGCTTACTATAGCAGGCCATATGGTCTCCACTTGTGGCTTGGGTCTCTTGAGGACTGTTAGGAAAACTAATCCCCTTTACTTTCCACCTCTTAATCCCAATCAAACTAGAACTCTAGGTATATAAGAGAATCCCTAATTTTTAGGACTAATTATAGATGAACTATAACTGAAGTTAGTATGAATAAACCCATGACTAATAACCCGCTCACCGCTGCCGGGCCGCAGTTCATTACCCGAGGTCAGTTGGGTTCGAGCTCAAACCCATTTTGAGGTTAGGTTTTACCTAAATATTAAAAAGATGAAATAAGATTTGAACCTATGAGACCTCCCAAACAACATAAAGCATCCCTCCATTAGCCAAATAATTAGAATGAATTTGGATGCATATGCACCGATACAGATATATGTATATTGAAAGACACATCACAATAGCAAATGGGCCGCTACTATCCACTGGCCATAGGGCCCAAGCCCATTATAATCAATCCCAACTAGCTCTTCTTTATTGTAAATGAACTCATATCCCATTAAATGGTGATATAGTCACCTCCTTACTTAACAGTATACACCCAACTCGCTTAGGCAACCACTTAGGATCCCTAAGCGTAACCCAACAGCCTCTTAAATATTCCACAAGTTATTTTCACCACAACTAGGGCATTCAGACTCAGAATTGAGTTCCGCCCGCAGTCACGGTTTCGTGGTGACACGTAGAACTAGGGATGAGACTTGGGCGGATCTGACCCGAACCTGACCTGCCCAACCCAAATAATGGACAAGCATAAACAAAGTTGGTTAAAAACTTAGACGGATTTGAACAAAAAAAGAACAACTCGATTTTAATTTGGACGGATTTGGGCACCGTCTTTCCCAACCCGAGGTACCCGAGTAGGCGAGTAGAGTGGCATACATGCTTGTTGGGTTGCTATTTCTAATCCATCACCACAACCATTCCGGAATGTGATGGAGTTTAATGTGATGGAGTTTTTAGAGAGAGAGAGAGAGAGAGAGAGAGAGAGAGGGGGGGTCCGGAATGTGTGTGTTTCTCTCCATTTCCAATGGACAACAGCCAGATGGCTAGAGGGCGATCCCGAGGTGCTTCGAGATCCAGGGAGAACCGGGGACGATCCAGGGGGGCATCTTCGAGATCTGGGTTTCGGCGATCTGGGGAAACCGGCGTCTTGCGTTCCCAAGGAGCTTCGAGAGATGGGACCTTGCCTCTCGGAAAGGGGGTTTCGACTAGGGGGGAGGAGAGGAGTCGTTCCCGGGATAGGCGTCCCGGGGGCTCTTCAAATCATCCCAGGTCGAGCCTCCATAAGGTCTCCTTTGCGGACGTTGTGCGACGCTCGGCCCGTGTTTCTCCGGCGGCGAGATCGGGAGTTTCGGCATCGAAATCAGGAGGCGAGATCGGGAGATCGGGAGATCGGGGGGTTAGGAGACGGGATCGTGGGGTCCGGCGCTGCTTCAGGTGCGGGGAGAGGGACCACACTGTCATCTCCTGCCGTAACCCTACCGTCTGCTTCTCCTGTGGGAAGGTAGGCCACACCTCCCACAGGTGCAAGATGGTCAGATCTGCCGGATCCACCGGTTCTTCTTCAGCAGGGGCAGGCGCTGCTTTGGATCTTCCACGGGATCCACGACGGGAGGAGATGCTGGAGGTCCTGAACCGGTCAGGTGTTTGCCGGGTCTTCCGGCGTTCGGTGACGGCGACGGAGTTGTCTGGACACCTCAGACATGCATGGCAGGGATCCTGGGCGTGGCCGTCGCAGGAGATCGGTAATGGTGAGTTCCTGGTCGAGTTCCCTTTCCGACAATTTCTGGAGATTGAGGTCGGGCGAGGAGTTCGCGATCTAGGGGCCGTCTCCGTCTCCTTCCGACCTTGGGAGGAGTTGTCTGGTGCAGTGGCTCAGAGGAGGCGGACGGTAGTTAGGGTGACGATCTTCGGCCTTCCGTTCGACGCGTGGGGGGAAGGATCGATCCGGACCTTATTGGAGCCTTACGGTGAGATCAGGGAATGCCACAATGTCTTCCCATCTATCTCCCACAGACGGTTTTGCCAAGCGACGCTACTCTGTTATGAGCCCATTCTGATTCCCTCGACGGTGCAGTTCTCTCTGGGCTGTGGGATTTTCAGGGTGCGTCTCACCTTCCAGGTGCTGGGAGACTGCACTTCCCTGCCCCCCCCACCCCTCGGCCATCTGCCTCCCTTGGAGCACGGTGCCGATGGAGGACCTCCGTTCGGCGACAGGATGCCTTACGGTGAGCCGGTGATCCCACCGGGCTTTGGTCCTCCGATCGCCTCGCCTCATCCCACCCGGTTCCGGCAGCCGTGTGTCAGACCTCCTCGCTTCCCGGCTCCTGCTCAAGATCCGGGGCCGAGCCAGGCGACCGGCGAGACGGGCAGTGGTCAGGAACCAGGTACACCTTCTCTCCAACAATTCTCGCGGGATTCGGGTTTGGGTTTGAATCTCGGGGCAGGGGAGACTGGTGACGTCCTTCAGGCTCAGGTTGATTTTCCCCACATGGGGTGTGAGACCCCACATTTTAACCCCTTCGTGGATGTGCACGAGGGTTTCCCTGTGGATTCTGTTGAGGGGGGTCCCCCTTTAAACCCACCCGTTGAACACGTGCCTTTTGAGAGGGCTAGCCCCATGGTGGTTTCTCTTGCTTCTAACGTTGATGCCGGCAGGAACGCTGAGTTAGAGCAGGAGGGGGAGACGGCGCGGGACTTGGCTGTTCGGGATGTTGACAAGGAGCGACCGGTGGCACCGGCGGACATGGCTGGTCCTTCCCAGCTGCACTCGGCGAGGAGGAGTTTCCGCCAGTTTTTGCAGCGCTCCTCGGACGATCCGATGCTGGCGCAGGCTCTGGTTCGGGCGAAGATGCACCTTTTGGAGTTGGATCAGGCGGATCCTTCAGCGTCCCTCCCCCTCTCTCTTTTGGATGATGTTGTTGTTTTGGATATTGCGAAGAAATGTGGTTTTATTACCCCTCCAGAGATGGATAGTGTTCGTTTCTTTCTTGACTCTATCAGGGCGCTGGAGGAGAAAAGAGCGCGGATGGCCTCGTCTTGATTGGGTGGTTGGATGGCTTCGGAGGAGTCTGGAGAGTTGCTATCTTTGTGTTTCTATGAAGATCTTGTCGTGGAATGTCAGGGGGTTAGGGAAGTCAGAGAAGAGAAGGGCGGCTAGCTCTTTTGCTTCTATTCACGATGTCGACATCATTTGCATCCAGGAGTCCAAGCGTGAGAACCCGACGAATCATTTTTTTCCGCTCTCTCAGTACAAGGAAGATTGCAAGGTGGGAGGCTAAAGATGCTTCAGGGGCGTCGGGCGGTATTCTGATAGGATTTAGCGATGACCTTTTCTTGTTGAAGAGTTCCAATGTTGGAGTTTTCTCCCTCAGCCTGGTCCTTCAGAATAGACTCGATGGGGTGGAGTGGATGCTTTCATCTGTCTACGGGCTGACTGACCACTCTAGGGGTGACGATTTCTGGACGGAGCTGTCTTTGCTAAGGACGAACTTTCTGGGGCCATGGGTTATCGCGGGCGATTTCAATGTCACTCGGGGGTCAGAGGGCGACTACGCAGTGATGGGGATGCTTCGGCGATGAGGGCTTTCTCCCAGTTCATTCGTCATCAGGAGTTGATTGATTTGCCTTTATCCGGGCGTACCTTCACGTGGAGCAACAAGAGAGAAGACCCGATCTTGGCTAGGCTGGATCGGTTCTTGATCTCTGCGGACTGGGACTTGCGTTTCCCTGGTTCCATTCAGGCAGGTCTGGCCTCCTGTGTTTCCGATCATGCACCGATCCTCCTATCTACGGATTCGATTTCTCTGAATCGACCTCCTTTTCGTTTTGAGTCGATGTGGACCATGGAGGAGGGATTCGAGGAACTGATTGCTAGGTGGTGGGCCGAGGCAGGGTCGGTTGATAACTCTGCTCTGAACATGGCTCGGAAACTCAGGTTCGTCAAGAAGAAGCTCCAAGCTTGGAGCAAGGCCCACTTCGGGAATGTTATTCGCCAGAAGGTCTCGGCTTTGGCAGAGATTCGGGTGCTCGAGGCCAGAGGCGAACTCGCCAGCCTCACTCCCCCGGAGTCCGCGAGATTGAAGGAGCTCAACCAGGAGCTGGTGCTGCTCTTGAGGAAGGAGGAAGGGATGTGGAGGCAGCGTTCGAAGGAGCAGTGGGTGAAGTTGGGAGATGCGAACACCTCCTATTTTCATAGAGTAGCCAATGCTCGGAGACGGAAGAATTTTTTGGCCTCCCTGTGGCACGATGGCCGCGAGCTGACTTCCACGTCTGACATTCTTGCGGCTGCCACTTCCTTCTTCAAGACCTCCTTCCGGGAGGACGGGCTTTCGACGGGGCTCTCCTTTGACTGGGACGGTGCGGACTTCCCGAGGATTCCAGCCGGATCGGGTTTGGAGGCGGAATTTACTGAGGAGGAGTTTCGCACGGCAGTTTTCGGGTCCAAAAGTGATGGGGCACCGGGTCCTGATGGGTTCTCCATGGAGTTTTTTCAGAAATTCTGGGGCATCCTGAAGGGGGATCTCTGCAGGCTTCTTCGCGATTTCTTCCTAGGCAAGGTGCGTCTTCACTGCCTCAACCACTCTTGGATCATTCTCTTGCCTAAAAAGTCCGCTGCCGAGACAATCAGGGACTACCGGCCGATCTCTTTGTCCAACTGCCTCTACAAGATCATCACGAAGGTCTTGGCAAATCGGCTCGCGGGGAACATCTCTCTTTTGGTCTCTCCTTCACAAACCGCTTTCATCAAGGGGAGGCTCATTCTTGATAGCGTGGCGGCAGCTCACGAGACGATCTTCCACCTGGGTGAGTCAGGAAGGGAAGGAGTGCTCCTGAAGATTGATTTCGAGAGAGCTTTCGACCAGGTAAGATGGGATTTCTTGCTCGATCTTTTGAAGGCGAAAGGCTTCTCGGATGATTGGATTGGTTGGATTAGAGAGATTCTGGTGTCCTCGAAGTTGTCCTGCCTTATAAACGGGGACCAGGGCAAGGACTTCAAGGTTTTTAAGGGCCTGAAGCAGGGTTGCCCACTGTCCCCATACCTCTTCATTCTGGTAGTCGATGCCTTCGATGCAGCTATCCGGAGGGCGAATGCGGAAGGCTTGGTCAGGGGAGTTGGAGGAAGCGGCTGGACGACATCTAACTTGCACTACGCGGATGATTCTCTCCTATTCGCGGAGGCCTGCCCACTCCAGTTAGTCTCGCTCAAGATCCTGCTCTATGGGCTGGAGCTGACCTCGGGCCTTAAAATCAACTTCCAGAAGACCTGTTTGTACTACATCGGGCCGGGAGACGCAGGTGGCGTTTTGGCTAAGCTTTTGAATTGCAAAGAGGCGAGATTGCCAATGAAGTACCTTGGGCTCCCTATTAGTGACAAGGCGCTTCGGCGGGAGGATTGGGAGCAGCTTATCCTCAAGGTCGAGCGGAGACTGGAGGGATGGAAGGGCCGGTTTCTTTCTTCAGGAGGTAGACTGGTGCTAGTCAACTCGGTGTTATCTTCAATCCCCTCGTACTACCTGTCCTTTTACTACCTGCCGTCCTGGGTAGTGGAGAGGATAGATAAAATTCGGCGCTCCTTCCTCTGGCACGGTGTGGGGGAGAACGCAGGAGGATACAATCTGATGAGGTGGGATCAGGTTTGCCTCCCAAAGAGGTTGGGCGGCTTGGGGGTTCTGGATTTGCGAAGATTCAACATCTCGATGCTAGGGAAATGGTGGTGGCAACTCCAGCAGAATTCAGGGGGCTCCTGGAGGGACATCATCCTAGCAAGGTATTTTAAAAGATTCTCGCCATTGCAGGCCCGGGGTAGATCCTCAGGGAAGATCTCTTGCTTCTGGAAAGGCATTTTAAAGGTTAGAGATCTCTATAGGGGGGCAACTTCGCTTGTCCTCGGTGACGGCCGGGCAATCAAATTCTGGAGTGATCCTTGGATCTCGGACAGACCGTTGGAGCAACTCTTCCCAACCCTCTACTCCCTGGCGAGGATCAAGGGAGCTTCGGTGCGCTCTCAGACAGTTCGGAGGCGGGGAAGGATCAGGTGGCGGGTTAAGCTTGGTGCTCCTTTGGACCAGGAGGGACGACGGGAGTGGGTTGATTTACTCCCCATTCTGCGGTCAGCCACCTTCAGGATATCTCGGGATGAGGTACATTGGGGTGCCTCGACTTCGGGAGTCTTCTCCGTCAGCTCCTTCTACAACCACCTTCTCCCTACGAGCCAGCGCCACGGTCCCTCGAGAGCAATCTGGAAGTCGAAGGCCCCCTCGAAGGTGCATATTTTTTCCCTTCTCGCCTCACGGAGTAAGATTCTCACCAAGACGGCTCTATTGCGTAGACATCACCCGCAGGTGTCGGATGCCCTGTGCACTTTTTGCGGCTCGGAGGAGGAGACGGCCTCGCATCTGTTACTTGGGTGCTCCTTTGTCAGACCGGTTTGGGACTTTTTTGAGAGTCGGGCGGGTCTTTCTTCTCACCCGAGGTCGCTCAAAGGCCTATGGACTACCTGGCGGAGGAGGCACATTCCGATGTCGATCCGGAAACCGTGGGATGTTCTGGTCATGGCTATTGTGTGGGTCATCAGGCTAGAGCGGAACAATCGGGTATTCAATGCCAGGTCTGCAGGGCAGGATATGTTGAAGCGAGCTGTCATCTCTCTCTTCAATGCTTGGATTGTACCTTGGCGAGACAAGCTAGGTGTGGAGGCTAATATCTTCTGTAACACTTTACTGTCTTGATTCCTAATAGATTCTGGTTGGGGTCCGCCAAACCCTCCCTCCATCGAGGAGGGGTTCTCAAAAAGAGAGAGAGAGAGAGAGAGAGAGAGAGAGAGAGAGAGAGAGAGAGAGAGAGAGAGAGAGAGAGAGAGAGAGAGAGAGAGAGAGAGAGAGAGAGAGAGAGTGAGAGAGAGAGAGAGGGAGAGTGGTGTTGTTTGATTTTTTTTTTGTAGTGGTGGTTATTGTTAGTTAATAGATTTTTTGTTTTTTTTTTAAATTTTAAGAGATCAATTATTTCTATTTATTGTGATCAAATTAAACCCTCTTATTTTTTTGGCAAATTGGGCAACCCGATATGGGCAAGCACGGATTGGGGTTCCACGGGTTCCCTAGGTTTCATGGGCAAAACGAGCTGAGGTGTGTGTAGCTCGGGTTGGGTATAGGCAGACCCTTCAACCCGCCCAAGTCCCACCCCTACGTCGAACCCGATGAAATCAAGAAAGTCATAAAACTATGAATAATTTACTAAAATACCCTTGTAGTACTAAGAGCACTCTAACTTGAAATATATGCATCCGAATCCAAATCAGCCAATGACCCCATGCTTATACCTTAGAAACCAACCTGTGACCATAAAAATACTAACATTAAATGCTTGCATGTTATTCGGGACACATTCACACTCAAGGATCATGTTAAGAGAATATCCCAAATTTCATCTAATCAGGTAGGGGGACTTTTTTCAAGTATTTCCTTAATTGTTTTCTTGTAAGAATAGAAGGATGTTCCATGGATTATGTGAATTGTTTTAAGAGTGTGGAAAACTTGACCATTTGCAGATTGGGGATAGCCCGATTATCCCTGGGTGTGGGGCTAAGTCTGACTGCAGCTGAAAGTACTTGGGCATGGGGCTGAGCTTGACTATGACCGAAAGTACATAGATGTGGGGTTGTCCCTGGCTATGGCTTCAAATATGATTCCGAGTGTGGGGCTATCCCTGGCTTTGGCCTAAAATACAATCATGAGGGTAAAGCTGTTTGGGATGGAATCAGAGGCGCAACGGAAGGATCCGATCCCGAGGATTGAGTCAGTGTACGATCTATGTTAAAAAATTTTCTTGTCCGAATCTAACATACACACGCAATGAGTGAAACGAAATATGAATCAAACCCCTAGTAGTCTTTCTACCAAATCTAACATAATCACTATTGTGTATGCGAGAGTACAGATCTAGGGTTTCAGATTCTTTATACCTCATTGCGGGATTAGGCACCGTGATGTCGATGTTCAAATTTGGTGAAGACGGAAGTATCCACGAGGAGCGGTGTCTCTCTTCAAGTTCACCCGGTCTCGCAATCAAGCCAAACCCTAGCACTCGGATCTCTAAGTGCCTCAGAGTGCTAATCCTTTTCTATTCTAGATCTCACAAACTCAAGAGAAGAAGAAAAATGAGAGAGAGAAAGGGAGAAAACCCTAAAGCCAAAGAGAGCCATAGAACTTGCAGAAAACGAGAGATGATTGATCATTTTCAATTATCTGGGGGGACGGGTTTTTCAAGGGAAAAATCGTGAGGCATGCCTTGGGAACCACACCCCCCTTCTTTTTTGCCGATCCCCTCTTCTCCCTAACCAAACTCTCGATCTCTCTGTGTCTCTCTCCTATCTCTTTTGTAACAACCGGAGATTCCCTGCCTTATCTAATCCCTAAAATCAGGGGGGAGGAATATTTGAATATTCAAATATTTATCATTCGTTGGTTAAAGGGATAACGACACCATGCGCGAACCCTAATAGGGTGGCCGACCTGTTAAGGCATGCAGGGTATTTTGAAATGATCAAAATGCCCTCCATGCTCCTAACATCCGATCACCTGCTGCGGGAGTGTGCATGGCCAGGTTTGTGCGATAAAGCACCCAAACAATTTGGGCACTTATCCGCACTAAGTCATCGCACCGTGGGTTAGTGAATAGTAATTTTGCTATTCACTAGGGTGCCCTTAGTAAAACATGGGGGTTCCCCTAAGTAAAATTCACTAAACGACCATTCCGCGTTTTAGTGCGAACGCGCACATACGGAACTTACCCTATGTGATGTTAAGGCGAGGTCGTGCGTCTGTACACTACTCTGGGGTTGCCCCCCTTGTGAATGCACTTAGCCCTACGCACATTCCATGCTCCAGTGTGATGCACTCATGAAACACAGGGTGGTAATGTGATCTTTTCTTCAACTCTAATTATATAGTGAGACTAGGAGAAACTAAAGGTCTGACATGATTGTGGATAAGGTGGAACATTCAGGGACTAGGGTTTATGGCTTCCAACTGGGCCCGATTGACACACTACACAAGTGTCTCCGTCAATCCTTCGGGACCCGGTTAACCTGCGTGGCCACCCAGAGTGTGACGCAGGCTGCACTCCAGTCCCCCTAGACTCACTATGCTCTCTCGCATACATGTAATAACCGGTACGTTTGATTTCGGGATAGTCCAATTTTATTAATATTTTATTGTTGCTAAATTTATTGAATTAGTTTCGCATTTATGATTCTCGATGGTGTGTGTTTGAACATGAATAGGACCGGGCAGTGAGCCCCGGGTCTGGGTCGCGAGACGACGACGGAAGGAATGCAATCGGTGCTTGAATATGCACTATTATCTACCGCAAATATACTATCATTTATGAATATTAATTTAATATTATAGGTATTAGTGGCGAGTTTGTTGGACTCACTATGCATGCGTGTCAACGTGTCACCACACAAGGGTTCGAGCTCGAGCCAAGTCGGACCGAAGGTTAAAAAAAAGAAAAAAAAACTAAAAGAAAAGCAAAACCCTACAACCTACGCCCAAACCCAGCCCAAGCCCAACCCGTTACCCTCTCTTCCTCTCTCTCTCTCTCTCTCTCTGACCCAAACCCAGCCCCATACAACCCAATAACCGAACCTCTCTCTCTCTTAATATCTCTCTTTCTCTCTCTAACCCAAAAACCCAATCCAGTAAACCCGATCCCTCTCTAACCGACCCAACCTCTCTCTCTCTATCTTCCGACCCTCTCTCCCCTCACTCTCTCTCATTGGATCTCTCTCATCTCTCTTGGATCCCTCTTCATCTCAAACCCGATCCGACCCCTCTCATCTTCCATAACGGCCGACCCCTCCTCTCCCACTTTTCCTTTAATTCCCGATCCAAATCCTTCCCCCCTTCGATCCCATCAACCCCGCGCCTATTCAATTCCCTCCACCTCTTTCGGAAACCCCGTGCCCCTTCAATTCCCTTCACCTCTTCCGAAAATCTCGTAGCCCTTCACCCCTATTTAACAAAGCCCTAAAACCGACCCTATCCCTCACCTCTGTCGATCTCTCCCTCTCTCATCCGACTCCTCTCCCCTGTGATCGTCGGTGCACGTGGCGGCCGGAGTGCAGTTGGAACCGGAGAGGAGCAGCCGACCGGGAGGAAGCAGCCGGAGCCGAGCCCCTCGCACCAAGTTGGCCGCCTCCCCTCTTTTCCCCAATTTTTTTTTGTTGCTTCATTGAGATCAGACCGACGACCCCGCCAATCAGATCTATGCCCTGTTTTTCCCTTTTTCTGCGTGTATACGGCCGACCCCCAACCCTCTTGTGGTTCTCGACCTCGATGTGGCCATGGTTGCCGGTGGTTGAGCTACCGACGAGCCGATCCATTGCGACCTCCTCTCCCCTGCGATCGTCGGTGCGCGTGGCGGCCGGAGTGCAGTTGGAACCGGAGAGGAGCAGCCGGAGCCGAGCCCCTCGCACCAAATTGGCCGCCTCCCCTCTATTCCCCAATTTTTTTTTGTTGTTCCGTTGAGATCAGACCGACGACCCCGCCAATCAGATCTATGCCCAGTTTTCCCTTTTTCTGTGTGTACATGGCCGACCCCCAACCCTCTTGTGGTTCTCGACCTCGATGCGGCCATGGTTGCCGGTGGTTGAGCTACCGACGAGCCGATCCATTGCATGCCGCCCCATCGTTCTCACCTTGCTGCGATGGCTGCCGACGGCCTCGTTGTCAGCAGCCATGCAACGGGTAGTACTCGACCCAGTCCGGCTAGGCCCCATGGGCTGATAGCCACCTACCGATTTGACCCCCGCGTCCCCTCCGTTATGGTGGCCGCCGTCAGCTTTAACGTCGACTGGCAGACAGTAGAAACCGACCTCCATTGATGGCAGACCAGACAATACCTTTCTTTTCTCTCGACCTGCCGGATGCAAGTTAGTCCTCGACCAGATAGATGGCTTGGCAACGAGGCAGCCAAGGCAACCAGTCCCAAACCTTGTTTTAGGGCTATTGTGTTTCTCTGTCTGTTTTTTTTTAATAATGATTGTGGCCAGCATGGCATTAGCTCGATCGCGGATTCTCATGATATCCCAAGACCGAAACAGACTTGTGATGTGTGAATGACAATCATTGGACTTCGAGACCTAGGTCGAGTTGATCGCAACCTGTCCTAAATCAAGTTCGGTCAAATTGTAGCCGACCTACCAAACCAATTGCCTATGCAACTTTATTCAAATCATAATACAAATTAAGTCTTAGATCGTTTTAGGGTGCAAGTTGGGTAAGGACAACCCGATCACGCACGATGCTACCCCATTAACTACATCGATTTTCGTGTCCATGACATGATGATAGCTACATCCAGTCCCCACACAAATAAATTTGAAATCCCCGCTTTTAGCATATTAGTAACATATGGATGCATGCAACTTACCAGTTCGTACCGGGACGATGCAGTCGTGGACGGAGTAGAGGCCAGAGATGGGAGTTCGGGCACGTCGACCAGGTGACACAGCACACTTTCTTTAATAATTAATAATACCAATATAGATATTAAGGGTAGGTGTCTATAACGCTGAATGCGGGTTTCGCCTGACGTCGTCGCATGTGGTCGAGTGGACCCCGCCTTGCATGCAGAGTCACGAGTCCGACGACGCATGCATAAAAAGTTAATAATTTAATAATAACTATTCTATTGTTTGTATGGACACCATAGGTAGGTATTCCCTTAAAATGAGTAAATAAATGATTAAAGAATTATCGGGACCTACCCTTCTGAGAAAAGCGTGGTAACCCTAGTAAATGGATTTTGCGCGAGTGCTTTATTATATTTAATTATGATACTGGGTTGTGAGTGGGTGCGAGGGAAAATCCATCGAATATGATTAATCACTGTATAGTTCCTTCAATGCCATGTGATGTATTAATTGTTGAAAATCTACCTGGTTAGAGAGTAGAGACCCCGTGCGCGCAAGGGTCGTGAAACACCTTCCGCGTACAACCGAAGTTAAGTAGGTTAGGGGTCACGTGCAAGGATTGTGGTAAAGACAATAGGTGGTGCCCTCCAGTAGGGATTGGCCTAGCAACCCTGTCTCGGGTAGTTAAAGTCCTCATAGTAAAGCAAGTTGGGCGGTAGAGCTCCACCGTGAAAGACGGAAAACCCCTTATGATCATCTCGGTGATTGGTGCATGGTGTTGGTGGATGCACGACGAGAGAGTTGGCCCTCTACATCGAAATAAAAGGCCCGATAATAATGCCCAACCGGGGGCAGGTTGAACAAATATCCGGGGTTCACATCTGAGTGTGTGTTTGTCTCTTTATTAAATTAGAATTGTATAACTGTTTACACGATGACTTAGTGACAATAGGATTTGTATGTGAATGTAGAAATTGCATGGACACATAGGACTTGATTGAGAATATAGTTTGACAATTAAGTTAATCAGTAAATTATCTTAAAATACGAGCATTGTTAATTATTAAAACTGTTAGCTTGTCACTAACCATTAATTTGACAAATCTCTCAAATGTATTTTTGGGGGGCTACTCATTTCCACGAGTAGACTCTCTTGCAGGAACAGAGGCACAAGAGCAGCAGTAGGAGTCCAACAGTTAGCTTAGGATAGCAACTTGTCTTTCTATTATGTCAATCTTAGCATTCGATGTAATTGAACTGAATTGGAATAATAATTTTTTATTAGTTAGCTAGGTTGATAGGTGGTAATGTGCCAGCTGAACCTTTTGGCTAGGCCTCTCCTCAAGGCCCCAAGCCTAGGTTAGATCACAATAAAAATATAAAAAGAATAATTGACCTAATTTGGCAAGCTAGTAGATAGGACCTCCAGACCGATGCACCGAGTATTAGGGAGTGGGTAAGATACTTGGCTCGCCGTCGGAGGCTTGAGCCTCGTGCTCCTTCAGAGGATCTTCTTTTAGTATGTAGTGACACCGTTAGGTCGCACATACTGAGAGGATACCCCTTTTGAAGGTCGAGCCTGATTTAATATTTATCCCTATTGATTTTCTAAATTGAATAAAAATATTTTCAAGTTTCAAGATATCATCTCTTGTTTCTTTCCCTTCTTTCCTTTCCATGTGTGTGAGCGTAGAAGGAGCCCAGTGAGAATCCCAATTGGTATAGTTAATTGATTTGATCCTAAAAAATCACTTTTTCTTATCTCACACCCCAGGAATCGATCTTCAGATTTCTGGGGCGTGACAATACCCCAGCTCTTCGCTTAGTATTGGTAATGCGATGTCTCTCCACATGGTGTCATGTGTCAACTCGAGTGGTGGAGAGCACCGTCAGACTCGAGTGACCATCTGACTAGGTTCCTTCCAGGTTGATCATCTCATAGTACCTCCGGTCGCTTTGGCCAAGCAACCAGATTCGGTCAATAGCTCGACTGTTGACCACCAGGTTTGGGTTTAGTGCGGTGTATATCAAACCAACGAATGCACCTCCCTATTGGGGTATGGATGACCTGCAGGAGTGACATACTGATGCAACGCCAATCCGGTAATCCAACGCACCGTGGTATTGGGTCGTGGTTAGATCCCTCACACATTGGTGAACCAAAGTTACGTACAACTGGTTAGTCCACCAGTCACGGTTCCTTAGGATTTATGACTGATTAGCCTAAGTAGGAACATGGCTATATGCATTGGTGTTTGCTCACCGATCTGTGTACCATGTTGGTTCTGTTCAGCCATAGACACTGTGCCTGATAATGATCATGGTGGAGAAATCCATGCTCTATCATTCCAATAACTTAATCTGATAGGACGACCAACCCTAATCAGAGCTACGAGCAATTTAGGCTCATAGGACCAATCCACTAAGTCTTCCACTCAGATGGACTACTATGTAGCCATGACTCTTTTAAGTCATGTACACAGAACATGTATATAGATACGCACCATAAAGCAAAATATTAATCCATTTATTAATCAACCAAGTTTTAACATGCACTAGACCATATCTCAAAGAAGAATCTTCTACTTGGTCTAGCTCGAAAAAATGGTTCTGATCCCCATAGATTCTATATGCTGCTCGAATGTCTCTGCAGGAATCGTCTTTGTGAAGGGATCAACAACATTGTCTGCAGACGCTATCGTAGTCATTGCTACTTGCCTTTCCATCTGAAACTGCCGGATCAAGTAGAACTTGCGCTCGATGTGTTTCCCCTTATGGTGGTGCCTTGGATTTTTGGCCTGTGCTACCGCTCCACTATTGTCACAATAAAGAACAATAGGTACGTAACTGAGCCTCTGGTATGCACCCTAAGTCTAATAAGAACTTTTTGAGCCACATCGCCTCTTTCACCGCTTCACAAGCTGCGACATACTCGGCTTCTGTGGTGGAGTCTGTGATGCAACCTTGCTTCACACTCCGCCAACTAACCGCTCGTCTTTCTAAAGTAAAAACATACCTTGAAGTCGATTTTCTGGATTCTACATCTAACATAAAGTCAGAGTCCGTATATCCAATCAACGTTAGGTCCTGTGAAGTGTAAACTAACTCATAGTCCCTAGTTTGATAAAGGTATCTGAGTATACTCTTCACAGCAGTCCAGTGAGTTGGACCCGAGTTTGACTGAAACTGACCCATTATGTCTACTACAAAACAGATATCTGGTCTCGTGCACTATATGACATACATTAGGCTACCTACTATTGAAGCATAGGGTATCTTCTACATCTCTGCCTTCTCTTTAGGTGTCTTAGGATGTCGATCCTTAGACAATTTCAAGTCATACCTAAATGACAAAAAACCCTTCTTGGAGTCTTGCATGCTAAATCTGACCAGTATCTTATCTATGTAAGCAGCCTATGAGAGCGAGAGAGTCTTGTTCTGACGATCTCGAGTTACTTTGATCCCCAGAACATAACTCACCTCACCAGGTCTTTCATGACAAATTGCGAGGATAACCAGACTTTTACCGTAGATAAAGTCCCAACGTCATTTCCAATCAGTAGGATATCATCTACGTAAAGTACTAAATACACCATTTGTGACGACCAAGATCCAATAGGCCAAGAGCCAAGACTCCTGAGGCTATGATGCCAAGATGTATGAGGTGAGGTGAGGTGAGGTGCTCAAGGCCACTGAGTTAGTCCCACATTGTTTGGAGAGAAGGAGATCCCGAGTTACTTATATAATTTTCCTTTCCAAATATAGAAGATGCGTTTTAAAACCGTGCACCGCTACAGATTTCATAAGAACTCTATAGTTAAGCGTGCTCAGGCGAGAGCAGTACTAGGATGGGTAATCCCTAGGAAGTTCTTATACGGGCATGAGCAAAACGGACAATATCTTGTGTGTTTGGGGCGGATGTTACAATTAGCAAATTATCGAAGTTGGGGTGTTCGAGTACAATCAAAAGCAAGATCGGCAGAACGACTCTTTCTTGCTTTGTATATCAGCCGTGGAGGGAGAGGAACCAGAGAATTTTTTAGGACAATGATCGATCCGAGGAGTCAGTCGTAAAAGCTATATATGCTGATCTATTAGATATCTTCTACAATATGCATAGAAGTACTTTTGACCAATAGCCAAGAGAGCATTGAACTACAAGAGTGGAGAGTCAGATGGATGTAATGCTTTTTAGTTTCAATCTCGGTTTTCTTTTCCATCTATCCTAAGGGAGTCTTCCTAGCCACTCACTTGTGTATATTTTTTTATCCTTTATAAAATTAATTACCTTACTTTTCAAAAAATAAAACATTCATGTCTTCCACATGAGCCCATGCATGTACATATTATGATGATGTTATGGATATGAATTGGAGGGCTGCCATGTCTCAAGAATTTAACTCTCTCCTCAAACAACAGACACGGACGCGATTACCCCCTCCACCTAAATGAAATATAGTCATTTGCAAATAAAGGGGTATATGGTATCATTCTGGAACCGTTCGTTTCTATTATAGTTCCATATTTTAAAACTAGGAATGAAGGATTTAGGAACGATAATATATCACTTTGTCCGTTTCTATGCTAATCGGAACACCCATCGAACTACATTAGAAATAGTAATTGATGGGATTACCCTCTTCTGGATGAGGTTTAAGCGGAACAGTCATTCCTCATGCCAAAAGCCCCCTAAATCTATAAGATAAAATAAGATGCTCAGGGTAGTCTTGAATCATACAAAGCCTGATTAGTGGCTAAACCTGTTGCCACACCAGTTTCACATGGCTCCAAGCTCTCCTGCTACGGTCTTAACTTCCTCCTTGATGTAATTGTATTTGCAAGCATAGTTGGATCTCTACAGTATCTCACCATGGTTAGGCTAGATTTGACATTTTCCATAAACCAAGTTGGTGTTTGGCATCGTTTTGGACCCATTCGTTTCTATCATCTATTCTATATTTCAAACTCAATGCATACTATTTGTACTAGTGGGACGAAGGACTTGGGAACGATAATTTATCACTCCATTCGTTTTTATACTAATCGGAACGTTGAACCATCAAAGAACATTGGAAATATTAATTGACGGGAATCCCCTCTTCTAGATGAGGTTTAAGTGAAACATAAGTTCCTCACACAAAAACCCCCTTATATATTTTTCCATGACATGATACCTCAATCCTATTGTGCAACGGACGAGACAGAGCCCGGTATAGAGAAGGGACGAAGATGCGGATACGCGGCTCATCGCCGCAGACCCCAAAACACCAGATCTCATCGGTGTATCACATACTGCACCAATTCGTCATAGCACAAGCATATAGAAAATCAAAGACAATGAGACAGTATTTTACAAAGCTTCACCCCAAACTGTGCTACGTCCTATATCCGGCAACCACCTCCTTCAGAAAATCCACAATGAAGAGATAAAAAAGATTACACCCGACGACACTCCATGCCCACTAACAAATCCTCACATATCTCTCAACTACAAAAGATGACCATGCATATCAATCGAGACCAAATTGTCTCCAACATACGCTAACGGTCCTCCGAAAAAATGACCAATAGAGAAAAATAATCAAACAAGCTACATGATAGATGGAGAAGAAAGTCATACCTCCTTGTGCGCTCTCTCTCTCCCACAGATTTGATTGAACGGATTATACAAAAGAATCTCCGGAGAGATAACCCTCATGCGTTCCACAAAAGCCATGATCTAAATATTCACTAGTCATGATCTGTCAGATCAAACATCATCATAGCACCACGGATTTCCCAACAACCTTCGTTCATCCTCTTGGATTCGCCCCATCTTGGCCTCGGCCTCTGCAATATGACCTCGCCCTCCATGGCTTGGCTACCATGCCCGAAGGCATCTTCCCCGAAAATGGATCTTCTCTAGGTTTTCCTTCAAGTAGAATTTCTTCAAGATCGATCACCAAAAACACACCATACGGTGCTCCAATACGGCATCATAGACGCCGCTCGCCGGCCCTTCAATGGCCCGGGGAGGAGCAAGGCACTCTGCTCCCCCGGGTTCATGTTCTCCACGAGAAGCTTCACCAAGAGTTGCCAAGTCTACCTCTCAAAAAAAAAAAAAAAAGAGCTGTCAAGTCTCCCTCAAAGAATACAATGATCATCTTCAATCAAAGGATCTTCCAATATTGTCTCCTAAAACCCTAGACACCTTTATATAGTAAGGGAATAAGTTTACATAAGCTCAATCTCAAAATTTCCCGCAAACAGTCCCAAAAGAAAAATCAAAACATGTATGACTTGGGCTGACCCGTGCTGCTAGGCACAGTCGTGCGCACGACCTGGGAAAGTCGTGCACACGACTGCCTGTAGCAAGTCTCATTTTTCTGATAAAGGACGCATCCTTGATCAGGTTGGGTTGGGTGGGTCGGTTCTCGGTTTTACACGTCCTCGGTCGGGTCGGGTTGGGACGCATTAGATCCGTCCAAGGCAGAGTCAATTGCACCTCTAGAAGGTATGTATGATTTAAGATGTGTTTCTTTTGCGAAAAGTACACTTACCTCCCGTGATTTTTGGGGTTATTACACGGACCCCCCCCCCCCCCCCCCGATGTTAGACATATTAATTGAAACCTCCCTTGTGTTGGACGACAACAAAACATCATAACAGAGAGGATTGTTTTGATCATTTTACCATGTTACTACTTACGAGTTACTATATTACCTGCTTGACTATTATCAACTCTATGTACAAGAGTACACCAGTGGTTGTCCCATTGCCTCCTCCATCACCACCTCCTTCTTATTATCCTCCTCCAACGGCGCCTCCTCCTCCTCTTTAAACGACACATCCTCCTCTACCAGTACCTCCGCCTCCTCCTCCTCTTCCTCCTCCATGTACCCTAGCACCTCCTTCTCATGTTCCTCATCTTCCTCCAACATCACCTCCTCCTCCTCCTCTGTTCGGGAATTGGTTCCCTCTGATACCAATTCCTAGCATCCAATCATGGCATCTCGTTGCTTGCCGGTCGGGGCTGAGTGTGATTCACCGGTTGGGTCTGGGTGCAACGGACGACTATAATCCGAAGTGTTTTTTATTGTGTTGTTTTGAAAATACATGTGCAAACGTATTAAAATTGTTTGGTTAATAAGATGTGACGTGTGCAAACAGGTGCACATGATCCTGAATTTATACGGCTTTTGCATATAAAGTTGTGCAAATAAAGTTTCACCCAAAGCTTTAATAGCACCCGTCACATCACATGTGTAAACAGATATACTAACAGTGTTTACAATTGCACATCAACCAAAAAAGCCCTTCGGGCCAAATAGTATTTTCCATGTTGTAATGATCCGATCGAACCCAACTCACTGTTATGGTAACCAGCTGACACACACCTCATCGATAGCGGAACAAAGCTTGTTGACAAATGACAACACATGGTACCATTTTTTTTTCTATTTTTTGGTTCATAGTGAGAGGGAGGTTCCAATCGGACCTTCATGAGGTGCCATAGGTCAGCGCAAACCAAGAACCGCCACACCAGCAGGAGTTCAAGCAATAGCAAAAACGAGACAGAGCTGTGTCGGACGTTACCAACCACATTGCCAATTTATGCCTTGCCCCTCTAGTTTCCCATTGGATTCCATCCACGATAACAAAAGCTAGGAATTGCACTGATATCATATTGGGCTTTTTTCACTTACACCCCCATTGTTATGTTGAAATTTGAGTTACACCGAATATTTCTAAAAATTTGACTTCACCCCCAACCTATCACTTGACTGCGAGGGACATGTTAAAAGTGGGGGTGTAACACAAATTTTGACAAAATAGTGGGGATGCAATTTAAAAAAAAAAACACTTTTACCGGGTTGCTCATGGTCAAGTGACGGATTGAGAGGGTAAAGTCAAATTTTTAGAAAAGCAGCGTTGTAACTCAAATTTCAACATAATAAGTGGCGGTGTGAGTAAAATAAAAATAAAGCACCTATCATATTTCCAATGTTTTCAACACCAGACTGAAAGGTGAACCGCAAAGGTATCCGGTTCAGTCCAAATCGGTTCAAACCAATTGCTCAACCGTTTGAACCGCATGTAAATATATTTTTTAAATAGATATTTACTAAATTCTTCAATGGCAAGGTTTGATTTATGGGTTAACATACAAACCAGTCTATTAAAAGACCGAACCATGCAAAACATATTCCGGTTCCGACTCCGGTCCAAACCGGTTAAACCGTTCCATCCAGTCTGGTTTTTAAAACACTGCAGATTTCCGACGGAATTGTTAGGCCGATGTGGGCTATATATAGTGCTTTTTTTAGGGTTATTTTGACTTTACCCCCAAAGTTTTGCCTTGAATTAGACTTTACCCCCACATTTCCATTAATTAGACTTTACCCCCCAAAACTAACGGTTCCGTCAGCTCACCATCTAAGAGAAAGGGTGAGTGGACGGAAAAGAACTAAAGTTTTTGGAGGTGAGCTGACGGAAGTTAGTTTTGGGGGGTAAAGTCTAACTAATGAAAATATAGGGGGTAAAGTCTAATTCAAGACAAAATTTGGGGGGCAAAGTCAAAATAACCCTTTTTTTCGACTCACACCCCCATTTTAAAGTCAAAATTTGAGTTACATCTCCACTTTTTAAAAATTTATAATTCTGTTTGACGGAATTGTGACGGACTGGGGGGTAAAGTCAAATTTTTAGGAAAAAGAGTTGGGTTCTAACTCAAATTTTGACATAGAAATGGGGGTGTAAGTAAAACAAAAACCCTATTTATACCTTGGTGGTGAGACCAACCCTCCATCAAGATGGGTTCTGATCAGCTGAAGCAGCTTGCTCTTGTGACGAGCCTGGGCCTGCTGCTGGTTGGAGCATGGGGAATGCTCGGCTATCCAGCTCTGGATCCCCCCTTATGCAACGACTGCAGCTACGACGGAGACGACGATCCGATGGTTCAGGCCGTTATAGACGGCGTGGTGAACTACACTACAGGTTACTTCAAGTACTACAACCAATCTCCGCCGTCCGACCCTGTCGTGTGGGGGTTCGGCACCTGCAGCATCAACGATCCCTATGTCTGCTGGCGCTGCCTCGACCTCGCCGCGAAGGAAGTTAGAAAGGACTGTGAGGGGAGGATAGGGGCACAGGTGACTCTCGTCAATTGCAGGCTTCGCTACGAGTTTCACAGCTTCAGAGAATAAAGGCATGCATGGTGGGTTATGTACTTTTTTTTTTTTTCTCTTTCTTCCAAATGACCACTATCCAATAAGGCCATGCATGAGTTTATTTGACGTCCATGCTCTCTCTCTCTCTCTCACGTCCATGCTCTCTCTCTCTCTCTCTCTCTCTCTCTCTCTCTCTCTCTCTCTCTCTCTCTCTCTCTCTCTCTCTCTCTCTCTCTCTCTCTCTCTCTCTCTCTCTCGGCGGGTGTCCCGAAACCTTTCGAGCAATGGCCCACTTCAGGCTATGACTAATCCCTCCGGGAGTGAAGCCCGACCCACTCGGCAATTCCCACTTCACTCCTGGGTCGCGGCAATTCCCACTTCACTCCTGGGTAAATCAAGGGGGGGAAGAGTTGAGCCCACAACCTCCTCACCCACCAAAGCATCAGTTGCTTTGCCAACTCTCCTATCCCCTGGTGGGTGGGTCTCTCTCTCTCTCTCTCTCTCTCTGCATACGTTATGTGGGGACCCTAAATCTATAAGTGCACGTTTGTATCCTGTCAACGTTTTTACTAATACGGTAGGTAAATCAGAGGAAAGATTTACTTAAACCTGTTTGTATTAAAAACAAAAAAGACAAGTAAAGTAATTTAAAATGATTTACATTTACTTGACTAACTGGCATTTTCATTTACTTCAAAAAAGCCGATTAAATGATACAAGTTACTTGTAAACCAATTGTTTGACTTTGGTCACGCAAGCATTCCACTACCTATAATTTACTTCACCCAACCACCCCACCCCCCATTCTCACTTTCCCATATCATAGTAGACATAGAAAGAGACGTCCTGCCAGGACGATGCGGATCGATCTCCTTTTCAAGTTCATCACAGTCGATCTGTTGATCGATTTCTTTCACAATAATTTTTTCCCAGTCTATGGTCAAAACCCCATTGTTCTAAACCGCAATAAAAATCTAATCGACTTTGATTAACATTACTTGATAGCTCAATCGAAATAAGATCAACTCAAGTATAGTAAAATATCCATTTACTTTACTGTAAGTCTGTAAGATACAAGCAAATGCTTAGAAATAAGATTTATTAGTCTTTACTGGTCAGTTTACTTGACTGAATGGATCTACTTCTTTTTACTAAGCGGGTCGATCAGAGATACAAACATACCCTAAAAGATGAGAATATGTGGTGCGACTATTTTTTTTTTTTTTTGGATGGTAAACAAATATATTAAAAAATAAAATGGAACAAACAAGTTACAGACCAAAAGAGAAGATCCCAAAGGTAACATACATGGTTGGTACCTGAGATATCTAATCATCTAACACTCCAAGCTGACAAAGGCCAATAGTAGTCAAAAGTAAAACTCACCTAATACTACCAAAACAAAGATAGAGACCCAATGGCCGGCAAAAGGAAGAAAGGAGTACCTCTGTATAATCAGGGAGACTGAACGAGGACCCAAAGGCTAACTACCTCCAGGAACATGAGTTCAAGAGCTGAGGGGCTAGAAGGGCTCGGGCCCTCCAAAAGAAAATCTCTTAGACTTCCGGATTCCACCACGAGATACAAAGAGTGTTCAATCCAGAGGAGAACAACAGCAAGACAAGAGCTGAAAGACGAACCCTGCATCCATGGAAAATCAGCAAAAAATGAGGAGCTAGAAGGGATTGGGCCTTCCACTTGGATGACAAAAACATTAGGATCAAGAATAGCTTGGACCCACAAGACTTCTGCTTCCACAGTAATCGGCAAAATGAGGAGCGAGAATGGCTTGGGCCCTCCAGAATGCTCCAACCGACAATAGCCAAGATGCCAATGGACTAAAGCAATCAACATTAGAGGTCCAATTAGCGCGCGATCAACTGTTCGGCAACATGAGCAACGTTTTTGCACACAGAAGGTACAAAAGCTACAGCTAATCTAACGTTCAATCAGCTACACAGACAACCAGAAACTGCAGGATCAGCTAAATGCATCTGCTAGCAATGCTCAGAAGAAGGGTCAGACAGTAAGACCGTAGGGCTAATGCAGTCCATAGTAGATGTATGCGCAGAGTCTCAATATATCTGTAGGCCACCTTCGAGCAAACCTCCTCTGCAGTTGCGAGCTCACCATCATAGGCCCTGCTATTTCGTTCAATCCACAATGAGAAAACTACAGTTGTTAACAAGGCATTCCCCACCAAGGCTTCAGCTTTATATGGAAGAGGCGAGAGAAACTCGCAAGCTTTTTATAATGAATTTCCTGAGGCTAAAGGAACCCAGCCCATTCTCTCGCAACTATATTCCCAAACCTGTCTAGTAAATAGACATTTAAAGAAAAGATGCTTCATATTTTCTTCATCTACACAAAAGTGGTGCGACTAAAGTTGACAAAGAGATATAGGTTCCATTAAATCTATGGGGAGAGACTTATCAAGGAATCAAGGATGATCAAGGAGTCTCTTCCCCTAGGTTTCTCTCTCAACTAAGCCAAGAAAAGCTCAAGAACTCTAATCCCAAAAGAGAAGGATTATAAGGTATGAGAGAGATGCCTTGCTGACATGGGGAGCAGCCAATTTATAGCCTTTTGTAAACACCTAGTGATTAGTGTAAAAAATTATCATGCCCCAATATTTCACGGATTTAGACAACCCATGATATAGAAATACAACTTGATTCAAATTTCAACTCACAAATTGAGCAAAAACATAGCTTTTTATTAATAATTCATGAGTTACATTGCTTTGAAAGGAAATACACTTCTTATTTATCCAGTTCATCCTCATTGATCGGCCTCGCCGTCAATATCAAAAAGCGGGTCTCCAGTCTCAACTGGATTCTCCTCTTCCGGTTCATTTTCCAGTCTTGCAAGGTTAAGATATACCACCATAAGGTCTATAGGAGGTGAGCCTTTATAATTGCCATGTGACTCAGTACAGTAATATGAACAATATATTTATTCAAGTGTTAAACTGTATAAAGGAATAACGCTCGTATGTTTACTATATTCAATTGTGTAACTATTAACCCTCCCAAAGTTGTTTTGGCCACAATCGGGATAACTTTTGTTGTTTGAGACATGGTCTAGGGCATGTAAAAACTTGGTTGATTAATAAATGGATTGATATTTTGCTTTATGGTGCGTATCTATGCATGTGTTTAATGTACATGACTTAAAAGAGCCATAGCTACATAGTAGTCCATCTGAATGGGAGACTCAGTGGATTGGTCCAATGAGCCTAAATCGTTTGCAGCTCTGATTAGGGTTGGTCGCCCTATCAGGTTAAGCTGTTGAAATGATAGAGTATGAGTTTCTTCACCATGGTCATTGCCAGGCACAATGTCTATGGCCGAACGAAATCAACACGGTGCACAGATCGGTGAGCAGACACCAGTGTACATAGTCATATTTCTGCTTAGGGTAATCGGTCATAAACCCTAAGGAACTGCATGTGACTGGTGGACTAACCAGTTGCAGGTAACTTTGGTTCACCAATATGTGAGGGATCTAACCATGACCCAATACCACAGTGCGCTGGGTTACCGGACTGGCGCTGCATCGGTACGACACTCCTGCAGGTTATCCATACCCCAATAGGGAGGTGCGTTCCTTGGTTTGGTATACATCGCATTAAACCCAGGTCTGGTGGTCAACAGTCGAGCTATTGACCGGATCCGATTGCTTGGCAAAGCGACCAGAGGTGCGATGAGATGATCAACCTGGAAAGAACCTAGCCAGATGGCCACTCGAGTCTGACGGTGCTCTCCACCGCTCGAGTTGACATATGGTACCAAGTGGAGAGGGACATTGCATTACCAATACTAAGCTGAGAGTAGGGGTATGAGAGAGAGCGTAGTAAGTCTAGGGGGATTGGAGTGCATCCTGCATCGCACTCTGGGTGCATGGCCACGCAGGTTAACCGGGTCCCGAAGGATTGACGGAGACACTTGTGTAGTGTGTCGATCGGTTGGAAGCCATGAACCCTAGTCCCTGAAAGTTCCACCCTATCCACAATCATGTTAGGCCTTTACTTTATCCTAGTTTCACTATATAATTAGAGTTGAAAAAAAGATCTCATTACCACCCTGCGTTCCATGAGTGCATCGCACTGGAGCATGGAAGGTGCACAAGGCTGAGTGCGTTCACAAGGAGGGCAACCCCAGAGTGGTGTAGAGACGTGCGACCTCGCCTTAACATCACATAGGGTCAGTTTCGTATGTGCTCGTTCGCACTAGAATGCGGAATGGTCGTTTAGTGAATTTTACTTAGGGGCACCCATGTTTTACTAAGGGCACCCCAATGAATAGTAAAATCACTATTCACTAACCCACCATGCGATGACTTAGTGCGGATAAGTGCCCTAATTGTTTGGGTGCTTTATCGCGCACGAAAACCGGGCCATGCATGCTCCCGCAGCGGGTGATCAGATATTAGGAGCATGGAGGGTATTTTGGTCATTTCAAAATACCCCGCATGCCCTAACAGGTCGGCCACCCTATTAGGGTTCGCACATGGTTCCGTCATCCCTTTAATCAAGGAATGAGAAACATTAGAATATTCAAATATTCCTCCCTCCTGATTTTAGGGATTAGATAAGACATGGAATCTCCGGTTGTTATAAAGGAGATAGGAGAGAGATTGGTTAGGAAGAAGAGGGGATCGACAAAAAAAAAAGAGGGTGCGGTTCCCGAGGCATACCTCATGGTTTTTCCCATGAAAAACCCGTCCCCCAGATAATTGAAAATGGTCAATCATCCTTCGTTTTCTACAAGTTCTTTGGCTCTCTTTGGCTTTAGGGTTTTCTCTATTTTTCTCTCGCATTTTTCTTCTTCTCTTGAGTTTGTGAGATCTAGAATAGGAGAGGGCTAGCACTGTGAGGCACTCAGAGATCCGAGTGCTATGGTTTAGCTTGATTGCGACACCGGGTGAACTTGAAGAGAAGTACCGCTCCTCGTGGATACTTCCGTCTTCACCAAATTTGAACATCAACATCGCGATGCCTAATCCTGCACGGAGGTATAAAGAATATGAAACCCTAGATCTGTATTCTCGTATACATAGTAGTGATTATGTTGGATTCGGTAGAAAGACTACTAGGGGTTCGATTCATATTTTGTTTCACTCATTGTGTGCACATGTTAGATTCGGACAAGAAAATTTTTTAACGTAGATCGCACACCGATTCGATCATCGGGATTAGATCATTCCGCTACGCCTCCGATTCCATCCCAACAAATGGTATCAGAGCTGCGTCGATGTGCGATTCGCAAGAAATAAATTTCTTGAATCGATAGATGCATGCATTAGGTATTCAAAATTTTCACCGGGTATGCACTAGGTCATATCATATGTGTTGCATACAGTATATTTACTGTAGGGCGCTGCTGAAAATTTGAATGCATGCCTCCAAGGGGCAAACCTCGGGTTTTTGATTGCATGTGTTTGTTTTTCGGTTCTTTCTGGAATGATGGAATGTAAGGCCTAATGGGACAAGTGCGTAGAGGTTGCCCACGACTTGAATTTTTCTCGGCCAGTTTTATTTTCTATTTTTTGTTCTTCCTATACTTCTCTACCTAGGAAAATGTATAGGAACGAGCATTTGCTCAGAGCGTACTAGAGTTTTCGGTAACAGATAGAAGACTTGGAGAACGAAGCCAGATGGAAGTTCCATTACCGGAGGACCGAGGGCGGTGGCTCGCAGGAACAGAACAATCTGAAAGATGCCATATACAAAGAATGTCAGAGCAATGCTAATCAGGTTTAGGGGTCAGACCCTGAACTTGATAACAATGGATGCTCTGTTTTGGATTGGATGCTCTCTTTTTATAAACCCGGTAAAATTATTAATTTGATGCTTAGGTGTTAGGCAGTGGGATGCCCATTCCCCACATGGTCCCTGTGACCAGTTATGATAGGTCTCTATTTAATGACACCCATATCTTAATTGACTTTTGATGGTAGCTAGAACCCACAACACTCGGTTATGCCATCATTAGGTCGAGGTCCGACAGAGGTTGTCGAATATCCCTAATTGGTCAACATCAAAACCAATAGTGATGTGGTGATCTTCTATGACATCAGACATCAAAGTTGCAAACGGGGTGATATAGTAATAGGAAACCTTTCCTTGTAAGTCCAGACCTTAGGCTAGGCTCTAGAGCTCCAATGGTAAAAACCAACTTATTTAGTATCGAAGTCTTAGAGAGTACGTAATGTGACTTTTGAGAGAAAGGTGACAACCGAGTTTCCACGGGACAGGGACTATGATCCTCTCTAAGTCTACCTTTACTTTATAAGAGGTCTTAACCCTCGTGGGAACGTGGTATGACCAAGGTCTAGGTCTAGGTTATCGCAACCTAGGATCTAAAATACTGGCATTAAAGTAACCCTCATCATAATCAAGGGATGTGTAAGAGGACTCAGTGTGAGTTCCCCTAGCTAGCCTCCACGGCCAACTGCTAAGTTTCTGGGTGATAGGGTATGGCTCAACATCCCCCTCGGGTGAGAGTTATATTCTGTCATGCTAGAGCCTTAACAGTCTCCTTCAGGATATGGCGGTTACGATGCCAGAAGAGAAGGGCTTTTCCCGCCCTCGCGGGGGCCGCATGAACTCCTATATTATGATTACTTAGGCTCATGGGTAAGCATCCGAAGCACCCGTGAGGCTACCCGTTGTGTCACATAGAGATCATGAGGGGTTGGCCAAAAGGAAACCATGGTCCATTATAGCCCATCTGTGGCAGATTTGGATTGGGTCCGAGAGACCCGGTGTGAGCGGAGAATACTGCACATTGCCTCCTCGGCCGGGTGTATCCGAATCCGAGATCTCACATACATGGTAAAATTGATCCATAGATATGTCTCCGCTTTGAGGGTAGTGTTGATATTTGGATATAATTTGACTCATCTTAAAAAGACCATAAAATAAGTTTTTAAAAAAGCAATCTAATATTTAACCATTTATTTTTCAGATAACCAAACTAGACCCCATGTCCGCCATCATAAACGATAACAAACTTACAGGTCCTAACTATGAGGACTGGAAACGCAACCTCATGCATATGCTAAGGATCGCTTAACATACCATGGCCCTAACTACTCCAGAACCAAACTTACCAAGTCCTAATGCCTCTAAGGCAGAGACCTTTTGTAACATCCGCCCCAAACACACAAGATATTGTTCGCTTTGCCCGTTCCCGCACGAGAACTTCCCAGGGTGGTCACCCATCCTAGTACTGCTCTTGCCCGAGCACGCTTAACTATGGAGTTCTTACGAAATCCATAGCGGCGCACGGCTTTAAAACACGTCTTCTATATTTGGGAGGGGAAATTATATAAGTAGCTCAGGATCTCATTCTCTCCAGGCAATGTGGGGCTAACTCATGGCCTTGTATACCTCACCTCATCCATCTTGGCATTCCCGTCTCAAGAGTCTTGGCTCTTGGCTATTGGTCTATTGGATCTTAGTCGTCACAATCCATCCCCCTTAGGGCTACACGTCCTCGTGTAGGGTTAGACCCCCCCATAGCGATGAGAATCAGCTCTGATACCATTTTGTAACATCCGCCCCAAACACACAAGATATTGTTCGCTTTGCCCGTGCCCGCACGAGAACTTTCCAGGGTGGTCACCCATCCTAGTACTGCTCTTGCCCGAGCACGCTTAACTACGGAGTTCTTACAAAATCCGTAGCGACTCACGGCTTTAAAACGCGTGTTCTATGTTTGGGAGGGGAAATTATATAAGTAGCTCAGGATCTCCTTCTCTCCAGGCGATGTGGGGCTAACTCATGGCCTTGTACACCTCACCCCACCTTACCTCACCTTATCCATCTTGGCATTCCCGCCTCAGGAGTCTTGGCTCTTGACTATTGGCCTATTGGATCTTGGTCGTTACACCTTTCTCCGACTGGCGAGATTCTAACGAGATATGCAAGTGCTATATTATAGCCTCCTTGCAGACAACTCTACACAAGCAAGTCGAAGAAATGCATGACGCTTCTGATATGATGTTATACCTCAAAGAGATATTTGAGGGTCATAGTCGCGTAACGCGATACCTCATAATCAAGAAGCTCGTTAGCACTAAGATATCCGAGGGAACGCTTGTTCGGGATCACATGCTGAAAATGCTTGGGTTCCAGAACAAACTGGCTACCATGAACATTGTGTTGGATAGCGAGGTAATGATTGATATCGTTTTTGCGTCCTTGTCTGAAGCTAGCTTTTAAAGACTTTGTCATAAACTTCAACCTTAATAAGTTGGAGATGATAAATACAGAGCTTCTGGGAGATCTCCAGGCAGCAGAGGACGGGTTCAAGGTTAAGAGTGAGACGTTCAGCGCTCAACGCAGGGCTACTTTGAGGGCCAAAAAGCTTATAAGTAAGAAGCCCAATAACAAGAAGCTGAAGGTAGGGCCTCTGCAACGCAAAGGGGAGACCTTTAAGTCTAGGGAGATAAAGTCACCAAGCACGAAGTGCTTCAGATGTTGCGAGAAGGGCCACTGAAAGAAAGACTGCAAGAAGCCTTAGGGTGCTGGAGCAGGTAAAAATCAACTTTTAGTAGTTGAATCACTTCTTTCAAGTAGCAGTTCTTTTGCATCTTGGATTGTGGATTTTGGTTCCACTGACCATGCACTGTAACTCTTTACGGGGGTTCCAAGTAAGCAGAAGGTTACTTGATGGAGAAGTGGTCATGAGCATATAGGCACTAATGCCATTGCAGCCGCCGAAGCAGTTGGAGATGTATTTCTTAATTTTTCTAATAAAAGGATTATGATCCTTAAAGATGTCTATTATGTACCGTCCTTGCAACATAATTTGATTTATGTTTCTTCTATTATAAATGATGGTTATTTAGATTTATTTGATACATCCGGTGTATCTATTAGGCTGAATGGAACTTTCATTATTAAAGGGATAGTTCAGAAAGGTCTCTATGTTCTAAGTCTTAAATTAGAAATAGAAAACATAACTGCTTTAAATATTAACTCATCTAAATGTAAAAATCCTTCAGAAAATCTAACTCTATTGTGGTATCTAAGACTTGGCCATATTGCCTCAGATAGGATTCATAGGTTGGTCAAGGTCAGGCTTCTGGACATAGATCCCTTAGGGATCCTTCCAACCTGTGAGTCTTGTCTGGAAGGCAAAATGACCAAGAAGGTTTTTAAAGCTAAAGGTAATAGAGCCACTGAGATATTAGAGTTAGTTCATTCTGATGTTTGTGGACCCATGAGCGTCCAGGGGAAATAGGAGATTATGAGTATTTCGTCACATTCACTGATAATTACTTTGAGTCCTTTGATAAGTTTAAAGAATTCAGAGCTGAAGTTGAAAAGCAGACTGGTAGACATGTGAAAGCCCTTCGATCTGATCGAGATTGTGAGTACCTATCGGACGAGTTCCTTGGGTACCTCAGAGATAGTGGGATTATATCCCAGTTGACTACTCCGGGTACACCACAATAGAATTGAGTTTCTGAGAGAAGGAATCAGACACTATTAGACATGGTATGTAGTATGATGAGTTATGCCAGTTTACCGACTACATATTGTGGATATTGTAACACCTGTGGTGTTAGATTTGAGAATAATAGAAATCCTCAATGGCTAGTTTCGTCTTTTTACAGCCAGACTTTTTCTTTGGGCTTTTTCCCAATAAATGGATCATAAACCTATGAGATGTTTTACGTTCACATTCTCCGTAACTTCGAGCATGTCACGATGGTGCGTTCCGTGCAACGATCATGTGTATGCGCAGCCAGTTTCGGCAGCCCGGCAGGTAAACCCTAGAAAAACGATAATTGGTCGATAGTTGTAGCTGTTTTGTTTCTTGCAAGAGATCGGGTAATTGGATCGTAACGAAACAAGATACGTTAGATGAGGCTCTGAGAGAGCCTTCCAATGAGCCTGAGTTAGAGTCGATCCGACACCCGGATGAATAGTTATTGCTATTTTGAGTTTTGGAGTCTTTCCTTCTTTTCGGGAGATCCAGAAGTTAGAAAATTATGTACCAAGTGCTAACGCGTTTGTGTTGACGAGACCTTTCCAACGAATCCTCTCAGGCCCTATTCCGACTTTCGGTTAGATAGTTACAAGTGATTATTCTTTTCAGTCCGGTTGATGGACGAATCGCACCCGGATTCCAACCGAGCCCGGTTCAGGGCTCGGGACCGAGCCCGACTAGCCCTAGAGCCTACCTCCCGGTCTCCTAGCATAATTTAGGCTCTCTAGACCTCCCTCCCCAGTGATTTAGAATCCGAAATTCGGATAGGAATTATCGGCTAGGATTGGGATGATGTATCGATCCCTATCTTTCTTTCCTTATCCCTTCGCCTTAACCGACTCTATCTCCCCAACCCTTATCACAACAGCCCCCCTTTTCTATAAATAGAGAGAGAGAGAGGAACGTGAGAGAACGAGAGGAAGAGAGAGAGAACGTGAGAGAACGGGAGAGAGAGAGAGAGAGAGAGAGAGAGAGAGAGAGAGAGAGAGAGAGAGAGAGAGAGAGAGAGAGAGAGAGAACGGGATGCAGAGAGAGGCAGAGCGAGACGGAGACGGAGAAGGAGGAGAGATCGAGGGAGATGGAGCACCGACCCGCCCCTCGCCGAAGCCCCGACGAGCACGCCGAGACACCCGCAGGTCAGCCCCCTCTCACCCTCCCATCCTCCTCCGCGACCCCCCTTCCTCCTCTCTTGCCGCGGCCCGCACGGGCAGTGCTTGCCGCCGCAACCGAGCCCCTCCCCGGCAACCACCGATCTCCAAACCCCATGCGAGCCCCCCCCCTCCGTCCGAACCCTTGGGAGTCCGACGGTCGCTTCAGCCGCCTCCCACCGCGCCTCCTCCGTGGGGGTGGTGCGGGAGAGGCTGGCCGAGCGCTCGCCGGCGCTCCAGGCCGCCCCTCCCGTCGGCCGCCGGCGCGCGCGAACCAGCCCGCCTGCATGTCATCGTGGAGAAGAAGGAGTTGGGGGGGGCATATATGTAATTTCCCATGTTTTAATTTAACCTTGAACCCGATCCGTTTAGCCCTGAACCCGACCCGACCTAACCACTGCAGACCCGACCTGACCAGCAGACTTGACCCGAGCCACATAGTGAACCGGTCTGGTTCACCTGAACCAGACCCGTGAACCAGTCGATTTTGGTTCGACTGCCATTTCTCCGTCCGAACTCGGAATTGGACGAAACTAGCGCCATTTCGACCGGCTCGGAAAATACTACCTGTTGGCCATAGTTTATTATAGTAATTATACTGTTTAATACCCTGTTTTATCCTTTGACCTAATATTATCGCGGTACCGTGGTTTGACCGTCGTTTCATCGTCCGAACTCGGATTCGGACGAAACTAGCGGCATTGTGCTCAGAACATTGAGCCCTACCTATTAAACCTAGAAGATAACCCTAGAACCCCTTCTACCCTAGCAATCCAGCCATGTGATCAATTTTATCGGTTCTACGTGGTTTGACCCGAAACCATTCGACCGAAGTCGGATTCCAGCGAAGCTGGAACCATCGGAAAGGGTTCTTCGAGCCCGATTCGATGAGTAGGTTTAGCTTCTGTTTACTTGATTGGCCTAGTATTGTTTAGGTTCGAGTTCTTCAGTCACACGGATTTGCGTGCTGTCGACTCAATATTGGTCCCCTATCGAGGGTGCCCGACTATCCTTGGCATAGAACCCTCGTCGTTGACTCTTATGTTTTAATCGATAGCATTGTGATATAGAGCTGTGTTTGTTATCAGACCATGATTATGGTGATCCAGTGGAGACGGATCAGAGGCAACTAGCAAGAGTCGTGTGCGATCGACAACCAGGTGACATCTACTACCCTTACGTGGTCTTTAATAGTGGGACATGAGAATGACTAAGGGTAGGTGTCCATGACACTGCATGCGGGCCCTGCCGGGCATCGTCGCATGTAGTCAAGTGGACCCCGCCTTGCATGCGGAGTCGCGAGTCCGGCGACACATGCTTAAAATATTAATAGAATAATAATAATGACTGTTTTTGTTTGTATGGACACCGTAATTAGGATTCCCTTAAATTAAATAATAAATTGAATAACTAATAACTATCGGAGCCCTCCCTCCTGAGAGGAGTATGGCAACCCTAGCACACGGGTCACTGGGATGAGTGTCTTACTTTATTGATTTATTATGTCATATGGGTTGCGAGAGCAGTACGGGATCAGGGGTAAATTATTGAAAATTGTTAAGCATTAAATATACCTTTGTTAGCTTCATTGTATATGTTGAAATATGTTATATGAGAATCTACCTGGTTAGAAGGTAGGGACCCCGTGCGCGCATGGGCCGTGAACCACCCTGCGCGTACAGCCGAAGTTAAGTAGGTTAGGGGTCACGGGCAAGGGTTGTGGTAAAGCCAATAGGAGGTGCCCTCGAGTAGGGATTGGCCTAGCAGCCCTGTCCCGGGGAGTTGAAGTCCCCATAGTAAAGCAAGTTGGGCGGCAGAGCTCCACCGTGAAAGACGGGAAACCCCTTATGATCATCTGGGTGACTAGTGCATGGTGTTGGTGGATGCACGGCGAGAGAGTTGGCCCTCTACATCAAAATAAAAGGCCCTATAGTAATGCCCGACCGGGGGCAGGATGAACAAAATATCCGGGGTTCACATTTTGATAGTGTGTGTTTTTTAGAATTGTGTGACTATTTATATGAGAACTTCGTGACTTTATATGAACGTCTTATTTAATTTGTTCTTTAATGCTGTAGAATATCTAACGGACTGTATGTTAGATAACCTAGTGAGAGTAGGAATTGCATGTGAATATAGACTACTGATAGGTTTAGGTTTCATTCTGCAAACTCTGATTCTACTAGAACTGCTAGATTATATCTTAATTTATTCGATTGGTCGTCTCATATTATTATAGACTATTAGGATGTCACTAGCCATTAATTTGGCTAATCTCCCAATTTTCTATTGGGGGCTACTCTTTCCCACGAGTAGGCTCAGTTGCAGGTCCGGAGGCTCAGGAGTAGCAGTAGGATTCCAGAGGCGGAGTTAGAGTTGCAGTGTTACCTTTCGGCTTAGTATGTCAATCTTGTAGTCTTTTCTCTTCAGACATTGTAATTGTATTGGAATAAGAGTTCTTATTAGTTAGTTAGTATTCTATGGTCGTAGTTGCAATGGTTCCAGCTGAATTCTTTTGGGTAGGCCTCTCCTCAAGGCCCCAAGCCTAGGATAGATCATGATGAAAATATAAGTGCATATAAATGACTAAATTGATTAACCTTGTAGATAGGAACCTTAGACTGGTGCACCTGAGTGTTAGGTAGTGGGTAAAACCACTTGGCTAGCCGTAGGAGGCTTGAGCCTCGTGCTCCCTCAGATAGACTCCTGTCAGTATGTAGTGGCACCGACAGGTCACTCGTACTGAGAGGATATGACTTTTGAAGGTCGAGCCTGACTAGATAATGTCTTCTCTCTATTGATATTTCTCTTTCTCTGCTTTTTAAATAAAAATATTTTCGAGAAATCAAATTTAAAAGATTCCCCTCTTGTTTCTCCCTCCTCCTTGTTTTTTATATTAGAGAGCGTAGAAGAAGCCCTGTGAGAACCCAAATTGGTGTAATCAATTGACCAGACCCAAAATCCCATCTTTTTCTCACCTCACACCCCAGGGATCGGTCTTCAGATTTTTGGGGCGTGACAGATATACCCTAATGACAGTGGCATATATCTTAAACCATGTCCATCTAAGTCAATGCCTCTAACCTCTAGAGAGCTATGGTCAAAGCAAAAGCCGACACTGTAGTATTTCAGAATATAGGGATGTCCACATATACGAAAGAACAAGAGGGAAAAGATGGAGACTAAGTCTAAGGTATGTCTGTTCATAGGCTATCTTAAGGAAACAAAAAGTGGTATATTTTATGATCATGAGGATAAGAAGGTACTCGTTTCTACAAATGCCATCTACCTAGAGCAGGATTATATTATGGATCACAAACCTACCAGTAGGGTAGTTCTAGAGGAGCTACTAGGTACTGGTGGAGACTGCGCATCCAATAACATAGAGGGAGGAGGTAATATAGACACTAGTATACCAGAGGCCGTAGAAATGAGTCGCTCAGTACCACCATCAACTCATCGTAGTAGGAGACAAATCAGAGCTCCTAAATGACACTATAGAGAGACTTTATTAGTCAATCCAGAGATTCAGGAGGATGATCCCTTGAGCTATGATAAGGTGATAAAATTTTCTAACAGTTCTACCTAGCAAAAAGCCATGGAGGCAGAAATTACATCAATGTCCCAAAATACTGTCTGGACACTTGTTACACTCTCACCCAATATTAAATGTATTGTGTGTAAGTGGGTGTACAAGAAAAAAAGAGGACCCGATGGTTCCGTTGAGACTTATAAGGCTAGATTAGTTGCCAAGGGTTTTATCCAGAGAGAAAGGATCGACTTTGATGAGACCTTTTCACTGGTAGCTATACTTAAGTCTATTTGGATCCTCTTATCCATCGTAGTTCATTATGATTAGAAGATCTGACAGATGGATGTCAAGACAGCCTTGCTCAATGGGGACTTGGAAAAAGACATATACATGATGCAGGCACCAGGTTTTGAGTCAGAAGGTCAGGAAGATTTGGTTTGAAAGTTTTAAAGGTCCATTTATGGACTGAAGCAAGCATCCAGGAGCTAGAACATCTATTTTGATCAAACAGTCCGTTCATACGAATTTAACCAAAATAAGGATAAACCCTGTGTATACAAGAGGAGTGATAATACTACAGTGGTGTAATATCCACCCTAAACACACAAGATATTGTCCGCTTTGCCCGTGCAGGTACGAGAACTTCCTAGGGGGTCACCCATCCTGGTACTACTCTCGCTCGAGTATGCTTAACTAGGTCTTATGAAATCCTTAGCGGTGCACGGTTTAAAACACGTCTTCTATATTTGGAAAGGAAAGTTATATAAGTAGCTTATGATCTCCTTCTCTCCAGGCGATGTAGGACTAACTCAGTGGCCTTGGATACCTCACCTCATCCATCTTGGCATCACAGGCTCAGGAGTCTTGGCTCTTAGCCTATTTGATATTGGTCGTCACAATCCACCCCCCTTAAGGGCTACACATCCACGTGTAGGGTTAGAACCCCCCCCCCCCAATAGCGAGGGGAACCAACTTTGATACCATTTTATAACATCTGCCCCAAACACACAAGATATTGCCCGCTTTGCCCGTGCCCGCACGAAAACTTCCTAGGGAGGCCACCCATCCTAGTACTGTTCTCGCCTGAGCACGCTTAACTACGGAGTTCTTACAAAATCCGTAGTGGCGCACAGTTTTAAAATGCGTCTTGGAGGGGAAATTATATAAGTAGCTCAGGATCTCCTTCTCTCCAGGCGATGTGGGACTAACTCGTGGCCTTGTACACCTTATATCACCTCATCTCATCCATCTTGGCATCGCAGCTTCATGATTCTTGGCTCTTAGATCTTGGTTGTCACAATCCACCCCCCTTAGGGCTATACGTCCATGTGTAGGGTTAGACCCCTCCCCATCTCTAGGAGAACCGGCTCTGATACCAATTTTGGTATCAGAACCGGTTCTCTTCGAGATGGGGGGGTCGTATAGCTCTAAGGGGGGTGGCTTGTGACGACCAAGATCCAAGAGTTAAGAGCCAAGACTCCTGAGGCTGTGATGCCAAGATGGATGAGGTGAGGTGAGGTAAGGTGTACAAGGCACAAGTTATTCCCACATCGCCTGGAGAGAAGGAGATCCTGGGCTACCTATATAATTTCCCTTCCTAAATATAGAAGATGTATTTTAAAACCGTGCACCACTACGGATTTCGTAAGAACTTCGTAGTTAAGGGTGCTCGGACAATAATAGTATTAGGATGGGTGACCACCCTAGAAGGCCTTGTGCGAGCACGAGCAAAGCAGACAATATCATGTGTGTTTGGGGCGGATGTTGCACTAATAGTATCCGAGAAAGCTTCAAACCGAGACCAAGGCATATTGCATCGCTCACAGATATGCTTCTAAACTTTCGAGCTGAATCTGCACATAAAGAATAGATGCTCGATTGAATCCACATTGATTTGCAAGATGGTGTCCCTTCTTTTTGAGTTTGCCTTATGTGCTTAGTCGATTCCAAATGGCTCTCCACAGGTTGATTGCCATTCTGAGGGGAATCGGTGGCTTTCAAACTAGCTTAGCCAACATAACCAGCTGAACCTTGTTCTAAGATGCCCCCAGGCTGTAGCAAATGAGAAAGACCCTGATTTTGAGTTCTTCTAGCTGACCACCCCTTCATCAGATCTGGGAAGTATAGGGATATCTGTCTGATAGTATGAGAAGTTTTGAAGGACCGATCGAATATGCTCAAGCCTCCTTCCTATGGATAGGTGCTTGATTGCCCATCAATCAACTAAGCATGCCACTTTGTCCTCCAAAGACTTAAAAGAGGAATCTGCATATTTTATTTGAGGCGAGAGATTAGCCCAAATATCTTATTGGAAGGGATCCGATGCTCAATCCGAAGTTGGCTATACTTCTGCAAAATTAGAGCAAGATTTAGACACGAAAGCTTTGCTTTTCTCCTTGCTCATCTGCAGACCTGAAATGTCTCCAAACTACTCCAACATACTGGCAAGCTTCCTCACATGCTCCTTACTCAATTTGATGAACATAACATCATCAACAAAAATCAAATGTGAGATGGTAACACTGTTACCTATGTTGTAGCTCTTCTAATCCCCTCTAACCACTCCCCACTCTATCTCTAAGGAGAGGTATTCCATCACCAAGGAGAATGGGGCCTAAAGCTCGAGCTCCCCTGGACTTGCTGTTTCACCAAGGCACGCCCTGCATTGGCACCTGGGTGAAATTATTGCAGTGATTGTCCATTCGTTCTTCCCTTTGTTTCATCTTTTGCTATTCTTACATGCACAAACCTCGGAGTCATCATATGGGCTTGTTTTAAGCCACATCTTTAATAACTCCACATTGGCTTCAAACAAGATATGAACAATCATCAGATACAAACTCTTTCTGTTCAAAATAGTAAATCTATTTCCAGATCATCGTTGTCACCTTTTCTCCGCACTCATTAGAATACTCCACATGTATGCTTGTTCTTTCTCGAACACCATGTCTGTGTCATCGTTCTCCTGGCTACTATATATAGACCTCTACCCAAGGCCCCCTTCATGATCATGGATGCTCCATCCCAAATCTCCACAACTCCACCTCTATCGGTGAACTTGAACCTGAGAGAATCTAACATAGAAAGAGACTAAATTTTCTTGCCAACCCGAAACATGACATGCATCCTTAAATTTATGTATTCGGTTATCAGATATCTCAAGTTGAATATCTCCGACTCCCTTTATCGACATCTTGGAGTTGTCGCCAGTTGTCAACATGCTACCATCGTACTCCGCATACTTGCCAAACCATATCCTGTGTGAATAAATTAATTTGATATGTGGACATGTTATTGATTATCCACTGCTAGTTTAAAATAGTATAAGTGGTAGCCTCCAAACACTCCCGATTGTTGAATCCCTCCAACATAGCATAATCGAATGATCCGTCTCCCTTAGCAAGAATATTCGTGGACATGGACGTGGATGTGGGTGTAGGCACTGGCACGAACGTGGTCGTCATCATGGACAAGGTCCTAATAATCAAGACCAGAGAACTGATGATACCATAAATGACACCCAGATGAAGAAGCGCCAGAATGATGACATTGTTTGTTACCGATGTAGAATGACCAGCCATTGGTCCTGTACCTGCCATACGCCGAAGCACTTGGTTAACCTTATCAGACTTTGATCAAAAGAAAAGAAAAAAAAAGAAAGTCAAATTGAATTATACCAATTAATCCACCTCAGAGGCATGATCGACTTATTTTGATGTTTCGGACTTCCATAAAAATTCAGATTTACTAGAGAAGGATTGTCTTACTCATGTGATGAATATCTGAGTCAAAAGCTGGTTTTATGATATTTATGTATTTCAAACTATATAACTCTTATGTTTGTAATCGAGTGCAATAATTTATGTTTAGTATATTTGTTTTATTTATAAGACTCTTGTTTTTGTAAAACAATTATACTAATATTTGTTTAGTTTATTTGCTATAAACATACATCGTCTCAAGGGCATAAACAGTAAGTATGAGGCAAAGTTTAGATATGTCATCCAAATCTAAGATGGATAAAGAGGATTTGTGCTTAGCAGACTCTGCTACCACACATACAATCCTGAGAAATCTGGAGTATTTCTCTCACCTAACATTAACTAAGGATAATATCCATACCAAATCGGGTTCGGTTAATTTAATTGAGAGCTCTAGAAGAGCCACCATCATCTTAGCTAGAGGGATGATATTATACTTTCAAGATGCCTTAGATTTATTTAGATCCATAAGGAATCTACTGTGTTTCAAAGATATATATGTAAAAATAGGTATTATATTAAAACTATAAGTACGAATGGTGCCGAATACCTTTACATTACCTCCAATGCCTCTAGCTAGAAGCTAGTTTTAGAGAATAATTGAAAACTCTTGTGGGCACTCTTTAAAGAACCACAAGATTATATTACCTTCTGATCATCTTTGTAATGCATGCTTCCTGGGTAAGTTGATCATTAAACCATCCCAATCCAAAATCACTATAGAATCTCCTGTATTCTTATAACAGATTCAAGGAGATATTTGTGGTTCAATACATTCTTCTTATGAATTATTCATATATTTCATAGTAATAATCGATGCATCTGCTAGATAGTCATACATGTGCATTTTATCGACATATAACATTGCATTCGCATGATTACTAGCACAGATTATCAGATTAAGATCTTAGTTTTTGGAATATCCGATTAAGTCAATCCGATTAGATGGTACTGGTGAATTCACTTTCCAGTCATTCAATGATTTCTAAATATTGGTGGGAATTGATATTGAGCATTCTGTTGCTTATGTCTATACCTAGAATGGTATGACTAAGTTACTCATTAAGCATATCTAGTTGATTACACGACTTTTACTTATGAGGACAAATTTGTCGGTCTCTGCGTGGGATCATTGTGTATTACATGCTGCCATATTATTTCATCTTAAACTGACTGCATATCACCAATACTCACCTCATTAGCTTGTACTAGGCAATCAGCCAAATATCTCTTACTTACGAACCATTGGTTGTGCCAAACAAGTTCCTATCTCCCCTCCTTAATGCACAAAAATAGGCCCATAAAGTAGACTCGATATATATATTGGATTTAACTCACCTTTTTATCATTAGATATCTTGAGCCCCTAGCAAGTGATGTCTTTACTTCACGATTTGATGATTATCATTTTGATGAGACAATTTTTTATCATTGGATTTTTTGTATTTCGAACTTGCGAGCAAGTTTTAAAAAGATATTTTTAGAATTTATCATGCGATTGTCTAATTTAGAGTCTAAGCGTTAGAAAATCACAAATTAGTATGTTTTGGATTTTGAACTAGGTTTGGATTCGATGGGATCATCATTGGATCGTATCTGATAATTCATTCTTGGATGTTTTTTTATATTTTGGACTTGCGAGGAAGTTTTAAGTCGATATTTTAAGATTATTCACTCCGATTGACTAATTTAGAGTCTAAACTTTGAAAAATCATAAATTAGTGTGTTTCGGATTTTGAACTTGATTTGGATTCGATGGGATCATCATCGGATCACATCCAATAATTCGTTCTTGGATGTTTTTTCGTATTTCAGACTTGCGAGCAAATTTTAATTAGGTATTTTAAAAATTTATCCTCTGATTGTCTAATTTAGAGTCGAAGTGTTAAAAAATCATAAGTTTGCGTGTTTCAAATTTTTAAATTGGTTTGGATTCGATCGGATCATCATCGGATCACATTCGATAATTCATACTTGGATGTTTTTTCGTATTTTGGACTTACGAGCAAATTTTAAATAGATATTTTAAGAATTTACCCTTCGATTGTCTAAATTAGAGTCTAAGCGTTGGGAAATCATAGGTTAACGTGTTTTGGATTTTAAAATTGGTTTGGATTCGATGGGATCGTCATCAGATCGCATCCGTAAATTTGTACTTGGATATTTTTTTGTATTTTGGACTTGCAAGCAAGCTTTAAGTCGATATTTTAAGATTATACCCTCTGATTGATTAATTTAAAGTTTAAGCGTTGGAAATTCATAAGTTAGCGTGTTTCGGATTTTTAACTTGGTTTGGATTCCATGTGATCATCATCGGATCGCATATAATAATTCGTACTTGGATGTTTTTTCATATTTCGGACTTGCGAGCAAGTTTTCATTAGATATTTTAAGAATTTATCATCCGATTGACTAATTTAGAGTCTAAGTGTTGAAAAATCATAAGTTAGTATGTTTTGGATTTTGAAATTGGTTTGGATTCGATCGGATCGTCATCGGATCGCATCCGATAATTCATACTTGGATATTTTTTTGTATTTTAAACTTGCGAGCAAGTTTTAAATAGATATTTTAAGAATTTACCCTTTGATTGTCTAATTTAGAGTCTAAGTGTTGGAAAATCACGAGTTAGCATATTTTATATTTTGAAATTGGTTTGGATTCTATGGGATCGTCATCGGATCGCATCCGATAATTCGTACTTGGATGTTTTTTCATATTTCGGACTTGCAAGCAAGTTTTAAGTCAAATAACATGACAATCGTACTTGTATTAATTTTAGTAAGATGCATACTTTATATTAATATTATAAAGATTAGTAAGTACCTGGTCATGAGCATGAGCCACCGCTAGACCGACTCATGAACTCATCAAGCCGACGCTCCAGTACCCTGCTAACTTTTCTTTCCTCTTCAACTCGCTGCTCGAGGGCCTGCCTCTCCTCGCACTCCGCCTCAACCTTGTGCTCGAGGGCCTGCCTCTGCTCGCGCTCCACGTCTAGCATAGATTGCAACTAAGTGATAACCCCGGTCTGGATGTCCCGTGCCCTCGAGCGCATACCCTCTCGTCCAAAGTAGGAGGAGGGCATCACTCCAAGGCCCGTACAGAGGACGCGGTCGTGTGTGGCTGGTCTGAGCACAATATCCATCACTGAGTCGATAGATACTGAGCTAGAAGAGGAGCTGGCCTCACCTGACAAGGTCACCATAAGTCTTATTCTCTCCTATATGAAAACAACCAATGATATTCAATGATATTTGATCACATATGTATATGAATGTATTAACAATAATTTTATTACTTAGGACTTGCGAGGCAACCCTGTCGTCCAAAAATACCCCACCGGTACGCCGCCTCCTAGAGGCCTCAAAAAGGTCAATCCGATTAGGCTCGTGGCCCAAGGACTGTGTCTGTTTTTTGGCATATAGAATAAATAGAGTTAACTTAAGATTTATAGAGCTTTAAAGAATTAAATATTTGTATCATTTACCAACTACTGGGCAAACTGGGGCATGAAGGTCCTCCCCCTCACTGGAGCAGGTGTCGTCGAGGTATTTCTATTCTGCTTGCCTTTAGCAGAACTCGCCTGTGTCAATCGATTAAATTTTCAAACATCAATACAAAATTTTAGTATAATATTAAAGCAAATACGAATCAACAAAATAATAATTATACCTAAAACTGAGGGGTGGCCCAGTGAGCGACCAAAAACCGTAGAATGTGTAGCGGAGGTGCGTTTCTCGTCTCGGTCACAGCCTGTAACTCCTAAGTCGGTTTGCCGACCAAGTAACTGTAAAGCTGGTAGAGCTCGTGACAGTAATCCCTGTATTGCTCACTCATTGTCTTCCACAAGTCCTTCCGGTGGGTGTCGGTTTTCATATTCTCTTATTTAAATTTCTCCTATAAAATCAATTTAGAAACAAATAATTTTATCAATTCAAATTATAAAGAAGTATGATATTATTCTAAAATGCTTTAATGAAACTAACATTCCAAAAAGACCTGATACATTCTCTCCTTATAGGATGCATCGATGTTCTTCCACCCCTTTATCTCCACAATAGGGGTATTCCTCTCCTCCCGTACTATCATGCCGACCCACGTGACGGCGTCAGAAGCGTGCTCACCCATAAAAGACATGCCGCTCCACTGTAAGGAAAGCGGCTTGTGTAAGCTTGACAAACGCCGGGCCGTCGTTACGCCCCGGTCGCCTATGTGCCTGGCAATCCTCGACACTGCAAATAAAATATACATCAGTACTGAACAAGTATTTACAATATATTTAAAACTTTAGATCTAAATATTACCTATGGGCGTAGACACTGTAGCCGAGTACTGAGCGCTGCTCGAAGATTCAGATGCTGCGACCTCAGGAGCTGGTGCGGAGAGACGAACAACACTTGCAGATCCGAAGGGCTCGGCCTCGGACCCTGGGGTGGCAGTCGGAGCACTCCGAGCTAGCCCACCCCTACCTCTACGAACCCTTGACCGTGATGCCATCTGAAAGCAGCATTATTTTTCTTTACGAAATAATATGATATAAATATGAAACAGTTTGATTTACATATGAAATAGTTTGATTTACATATGAAACAACATAAAACAATATGATATACATATGAAACAATATGATTTATAAATGAAACAGTTTGATTTACATATGAAACAGTAAGATATTTATTTTCTAACAGTCCAATTTATATATGAAACAATCTGGTTTATATATGAAACAGTCCAATTTATATATGAAACAATCCAGGTCTAGTCATTTCACTTAACCCTAACCTAAACCCTAAACCTAACCCTAATCCTAACCCTTATCCTATCCTAAACCCTAAGCCTAACCCTAATCCTAACCTAAATCATAAACCATAAACCTAACTCTAACCCTAATCCTAATCCTAACCTAAACCCTAAACCTAGCTCAATCAATCACTACCATAAAATGCTAACAAAATTTTCTTTGGATGTGTATACATTTAGCATGTGACTCTCATACTACACGAAAACCATAACTAAATAGTAATATATTAGACCTAACCAATTTTGTAACGATTCTGTTTCAGATTAGACAGTTCCGATACAAATTTTGCTCAACCCATTCGTGTTAAGTTTTCAAAGTTGATGTGGAGTAGTGATAAGTGCCCGAAAATGACTGGTGATCGATCTAATGTTCGACAGCATGCTGAGTGGATGAAAATATTATATTTGCATATCAATATTTCAAAACATATAAAGTTATGCATATTCATCACTCCGGTTAGTTACCATCTTAAAAGGATGAATATATTCAGAGTACTTCCCTATTGGCTATTTAGGTATGAACGGGGATGGTCGCCCTACCTATTAGACGAGCGTGGAGAGCTGGACAAGCATCGAGAGAAAACCAGAATAGATTTAGGTTTATGGGACTTGCACTGAAAATAACTGAAATTAGCTTTGGTCTGCTTAAGCTTGGCTCGTTTATTAAATAAGCCTAAACCGAGCTTTGGTCGGCTTGAGCTTGTTCACAAGGCTAAACTTCAGACTAGGCTATGCTCAATTAGTGATTGAACAGTCCCTTATCGAGTTTGTTCACGAGTCTAAACTTCATACTAGGCTATATGTTAGGCTTATTCAATCCATTTATGAGCCTATTCAGAAGCCCTTTATGAGCCTATCGAGCTTGTTTATGAGCTTTGCTCACAAGCCCTAAACAGGCATGTTCGCGAGCCCAAACGAGCCAAGATTTGGTCTACTTGAGCTTGGCTCGTTTATTAAACGAGCCTAAACCGAGCTTTGGTCAGCTTGATCTTGTTCACACACCTAAACTTCAGACTAGGCTATGCTCAATTAGTGATTGAACAGTCCCTTATCGAGTTTGTTCGTGAGTCTAAACTTCATACTAGGCTATATGTTAGGCTTATTCAAGCGATTTATGAGCCTATTCACGAGCCCTTTATCAGCCTATCGAGCTTGTTCATGAGCTTTGCTCACAAGTCCTAAACAGGCATGTTCGTGAGCCCAAACGAGCCAAGATTTGGTCTGCTTATGCTTGGCTCGTTTATTAAACGAGCCTAAACTGATCTTTGGTCGACTTGAGCTTGTTCACCAGCCTACTCACGAGCCTAAACTTCAGACTTGGCTATGCTTAATTAGTGATTGAACAGTCCCTTATCGAGCTTGTTCACGAGCCTAAACTTCATACTAGGCTATATGTTAGGCTTATTCAAGCCATTTATAAGCCTATTCAGAAGCACTTTATGAGCCTATCGAGCTTGTTCACGAGCTTTGCTCACAAGCCCTAAATAAGCATGTTCGTGAGCACAAACGAGCCGAGATTTGGTCTGCTTGAGCTTTGATCATTTATTAAACGAGCCTAAACTCTAGGCTTGGGCTTGGCTTGACTAGTAACCGAACGAACTCGAACGAGCTTTTATCGAGCCAAGCCGCTCGCTGCTCACGAACAGCTTGGTTCGTTTGAAGCCATACCTAAACCTAAACCCTAAACCTAATTTTCGAAAATATAACATTCCAAAAAATTCCCATAATTCCGAATCAGAATTGGATTTTTAAATTCCAAAATTTTGGAATCAGAATCAAAATAACATTTGGGATTCCAAAATTTTTTGACAATTTTCCGAACACCTCTATTCCGATCCGATCCATCCGAAAATCAGCTCTAGATAAAATGATAAAATAAAAAATTAAGTAGTTGAACAAATGGGTATTGTGCTACGTTTTGGAACAAAACAGTTGACAAAAGGGGTATTATGCTAACATTTCAAATTTTAGGGTGCGAATTGAAACTAAATGAGGAGGAGAAGGAGGAGAGGAGGATGAGAGGAGGAGGAGGAGGAGTAGAGGAGGATGAGAGGAGGAGGAGGAGGAGGGGACTCACTAGAGGTAGCCGGAGGGGGAGCCGAAGGTGCGCCGAGGGGGGGATCAAAACACTAGAGAGGGGAGGGGGGGCGTAGGGGGGGGGGGGATTGAAACCGGGAAGGGAAGGGGATAGGGGTAAATCACAACAAATAGGGCTGGGATCAGAGGAGTCGAATGTAAAGGGCGTTTTATCGACGAAAGTAAAATATTCCGTCGGTAAAGATATATTCAATATCGATGAGAATTACATTTCCGTCGGTAAAACTATATTCTATACCGACGGATATTTAATTTCCGTCGGTAAAAATAATATCAAATATTATTAGATATACTATTTTATATTACCGACATGCATCAATATTATCGTTGGTAAAATATATATTTTACCGACGGAACATATTATATCTGTCGGTAAAGATATTATGCCGATAGACTTTATATCACTATCGGTAATTCAAATAAAAAAATATTTAAAAAATTAAAGTTATTATACCGACAGGTATTATTAATACCGTCTGTAAAAATCATATTATTACCGACGGTATTAAAATATTTCGTCAACAAAATATATCTTTTTTGTAGTGAAGCAAATTATTAATAATGTATTTGCCTTTGTTGTTGCTCTTGTCATTGATAATAAGGATCCTGAACCACACTCTGTCGAAGAATGTAGATGTAGAGATGATTGACCTTTGTGAAAGAAAGCCATCCAAGTAGGGCTTGACTCACTAGCAAAACGCAAAGTATTTGGACTAGTAGTCCTCACACCAGAAGATATAAAACCTGTGGGATATAAATAGATATTTATGAAAAAAAGAAATAAAAAGAACGAGGTCATTAGATATATGGCACGACTCGTAGCCCAAGATTTCTCGTAGAGAGCTGGTATTGATTATGAGGAAATATACTCTCATGTATGGATGCGTTTACGTTTTGATATTTGATAAGTCTGATAGTCTCAGAAGGGCTTAACATGTGTCTTATGGACGTAGTTATATATATATATATGAAAATCGCAGAAGGTTTAAAGTTGCCTGAAGTAGTTGTCTCAAAAACACATACAAGACTATCTGAAGCAAATATTTCGAAGATACATAGTATGTATTCAATTAAACTACGAAGATCTTTGTATGGATTAAAATAATTTGGACGAATGTTGTAACATCGTCTCAGTGAGTATTTAATAAAAAAATATATGTGAACAATTCTATATGCTTTTTTGTGTTCATCAAGAAAGCAGACATCGGATTTCCAATTATCACTATAAATGTTATTGATATAAATCTCATAGGAACTTCTGAAGAGCTCAACAAGGCTGTAATATCCCTAAAGAGAGAATTTAAGATTAAAGATCTAGGAAAAATAAAATTTTATCTTGGCCTGCAGATTGAGCATCTCTCAAATGGAATTTTAGTCCATCAATCCACATACACAGAGATTAACCTAAAGTATTTTAATATAGATAGAGCTCATTCATTGAGTTCCCTGATGGTAGTTCAAACACTTGAAATACGGACGAATCCTTTTCATCCTAAGAAAGAGAATAAGGCTCTTCTTGGTACAGAAGTACCATATCTCGGAGCTATTGGTGCCCTGATGTATTTAGTAACTTATACTAGACCTAATATTGCTTTCTCTGTTAATTTGTTGGCTATATATAGTTATGCATTTACTAACAGACACTGAAATGAGATTAAGCATGTTATGTGTTACCTATGATGAATAACCGACATGGGTTTACTATATTCTATTGAATCAGTCAATGCTCCATAATTTGTTGGATACGTTGATACTAGTTATATATTCGATCCTCATATAGCTCGCTCACAACATGATATATCTTCACTTATGAGAATACAACTATATCATTGAGAACTGTTAAATAGACAATAGTTACTACATCTTCTAATCACTTTGAAATAGTTAAACTCTATGAAGCAAGTTGCAAATGCATATGATTAAGATCTGTAGTCCAAAAGACAACCGAGGCCCAGAAGGTTCGGATTCCAGATCTGGAATTGCACAAGGAGGTTCGGATTCCAGATCAAATCCTGGTGCTACAGAAATTCAGGAGTTAGATCTGGGAGATGCAGAGGTGTTCCCCCCCTCCTCTATTCCACTCATAGCCCTAGATCTAATCCAGTTGGTTCGGGTGATGGGGCTGCTGCACTTCCATTCAATAATTCATTTGCAGCAGCAGTTATGCACAGTGAAGGGCAGGTGTTTGTGGAATTGCCCAAGAGGGCTGACAATGTTGTGAATGCTGAAAACACAGGGTCTGGGCAGCAGGTGGATCCACTGGTCTCACTCGGTGCAGGAGCAAAACAGCGTAGGAGCTCTTCGCTCCGCTATATTCCACCCACTCTCATTGGGGATCGGAAGGTTGCTATCTGTCCAATGGAGGAGGTGGAGAAGAACCAAAGTGCATGGGGCCTAACGCTTGTTGGGTATGTTTTAGGACGTCGGCCACATTTTCATCTTCTTAAGTTGAGATTGAGCTATCTCTGGAAGCCCACAGGTAGTTTGGAATTTTTTTCTCGAGAGAGGGGGATATTCTTAATCCGGTTTGGATTAGAAGAGGATTTCTCGCGAGTGCTTGAAGGAGGTCCATGGCATATCTTCGGGAGGCCTATAGTGCTCAAGAAATGGGTTAAAGGGGTGAACTGTGAACGGGATTTGCTAACCCATATTCCAATATGGGTTAGGTTTCCAAATCTCCTTGTTGATTTGTGGTCGGAGGATATCTTGAGTAGGATGGGTAGCATTATTGGAAGACCGCTTTATATGGATCAAGTCACTGCTGATTTGTCCAGGGTTAGCTTTGCGAGATTCTATGTTGAGATTAGTGTTGATGACACGCTCCCTTTGGAGGTTGAAGCTAGGGATAATAAAGAAAATTTATTATCCATTCAACCGGTCATTTATGATTGGAAACCCCCTCGGTGTAGGGCTTGTCATTCCTTTGATCAGAACGAGGATGGTTGTATCATACATCCGAAGATCTCTCCTTCTTGGAAACATGCCCATTGGCAAGGTGCAATTCCTGCTCAGCAGAAGCAGCAGAAGTGGCAACCGATTGGCAACTCTAATCCTCCTATTGGGGTGAAGCTCCCTCCGGGTGGAGCATCTCCTTCCCAACCGACCACCAATCAATGGATCCATGTTGGATCTAAGGAGAAAATTCCAATGTCACCAGGTATGATAGAAGCCGGGGCATCTTCTTCTCAATTGAGTGGATCTCGGTTTGCGGTTTTGAGTGGCTGATGTGAGGAAGATGGTGTGCTAGGTGGAGTTGAAAGTCTTGCTCATGGTATGCAGACTGCTGGTGATGTTACGCTCCCAGGAGCTGGGGCTGATTGTGATGTTATAGTGGTAGCTGGTGGTGTAACACTGGTAGAAGGGGCTGGTGCTGCCCACAATGATCCTATGCTAGCTAGCAGATCAAGATTTGCTGTTTTAGCTGAAGAAGGGGTTGAGGTTTTGGGGTCTAGGGCAGATGTTGAAGAGAGCGTAGCCCAAAGAGATGTTGGCACTGCTGTTGCTGATGCAGCAATTGCCAGAAATGCTGTAGATGTTGCTGATGCAGTACCTGATGCTATAACACCAAATGTTGCTGATGCAGTACCTGATGTTACACTACCTAAGGATGCTGTTAGACAAGTAGAGGCTGATGCTGCATGTCAAGCTGATGCAGTACCTGATGTTACATTGCCTAAGGATGTTGTTACGCAAGTAGAGGCTGATGCAGTACTTGATGCTGTAACACCATATGTTGCTGATGCAGTACCTGATGTTACACTGCCTAGGGATGCTGTTACGCAAGTAGAGGCTGTTGATGTTACGTAAGTTGAGGCTGATGCTGAGCGGCAAAAGGTAACTGTTACGCAAGCAAAAAGTATAGCTAGCGAGGGGAGAGGGGTTCCGATTGCCCTTGCTATCGCTAGTGGGAGTGGAGTTTCTGCGGGCGGTACTAAGTATACTACTCGACGGAGCCTTCGAGAAGGAAGCCCCAGCCTTTCTATTCCTGCTATTCAACGAGTTCATCAGAAGAATTTGGCTCGGAAGGTAGTGGGATTATCAGATGATCCGGCGTCAGTTGTTCTGCAGGATTTCGGTGGTGAAGCTGGGGAGGTTTCAGATCGAGTGGAGGAGGTAGGTGATGTCCATCCCCTGGATTCTTTTGATCAGTACAAGCAGCTACCCCCCCATCTTGCCAACCGGCTGTCATTCCTTACCATGGCGAATACAACGATTGCGTCCCGAGATAAAGATTCTAGGCCAAAGGGACAATTTGATAGGGTTACGAGGAGTAGGGGGCTAGATAATGCGTTCAGTTATCTGCTACTTTGGTTCACTGGTGTTTGTGTTCCTTTATTTCTTAAACTTGAGTGTGGTGTATTTCCTCTAGTCCGGGGGCTACCATGTCGGTATGCTCCTAGTGTGATGAGGTAGACTCTTTGGTTGTGTGGTCTGCTTGCTCATTCAGAGACAAGCCGGGTCCTGTAATTGCCTTTATTTTCCAGTAATAGATTAGTTTTTTACCCTTCAAAAAAAAAAGATCTGTAGTCCACTATATCAGAGATGCATGTGGGTTATCTTTTGAAAAAGAAATCTCGAGGATTTTATATGAGGTTAAAGGTGATAGGATCAAGTATATTTTGTCTAAGTTCTTTTTTACACATGAACTCTAGACGAGTCATGATATTGATATCGAGTAGATACATTCTAATGATAATCTTGTAGATCTATTTACAAAAGTATTACCTATATCAACATTTCAAAAACAAGTTCATCGTATTGGTATGTACTGGTTTTGTAATTTATCTCACTAACATAGTTGTTTTACGGGAGCACTAATGAGAATCTATTTAAAATATTTTAGATATACTGTACTTTTTTTTTTTCGATCAGGTTTTGGCCCACAAGATTTTTTTAGCAAGGTTTTAATGAGATAATGTTTTTTCAGTGACGGACATCCAAGGGGTAGTGATATGAAAGGGTGTGTCTGTCCGTCAAGCAATAACCACCATGTGTCCGTATATGGAGAAGTGTATCTTGTCATAAGAGTTATCTTTTCGGAAGAGTTATGTCATTTAGTTGAGAGTTGTGTCTCTTACAAAGAGTTGCATAGAACTCTATATATATGTACCCCCCTTTGTATATTGAATTCAATGGAATAAGAACATTTGTGGTGGTTTCTCTCTCTTATGGTCTCTTTGTCTTTTTGGAGTAAAACAAATAGTAGATTTTGGGTATTTGTAGGCTTTAGCTTTATTTTTAGTTCTTAGGCTAATTTTTTATGTTTTAGACCATTTTAAGCATTATTAGTAATTTAAGATATTACCTAAATTGTGGGGGATGCCCATATATAATTAGATTAAGATTGCTTTAGTTCGGATCATTCAGGGCTATCTCGGATACATTTTTAGCTTTATATAATAATATAATGGTTAACAAGTATCTATAAGTCACCTACGACACACTGAGATTAGAACTTGATCAGACAGCTAGCCAGCTATGCATGACTTAAACCACTGATTATATGGCAAGTCATTGGCCCAAATATAGGCTTTAAGAGGGATAAGGTCCATTATATACCTCTATTTTTCTTCCAGGCCTGACCGCACTAGCCGCCTCATCTCCCCTTTGTGCCATAAGGAACTCGTGACCTCTCACCCTTCTCTTTTTCTTTCCGCCCCCTTTTTTATCTCTTCTTTCTTTCATTTACTTTGCCCCTCAATTCAAACCTTCAAACCCTTTAATCCATATAATCCCTACCCTTTGTTGGAAATCCCAATCCTATAAAAATAAGTTAGAGAAAGATTTCAAATTTGGAGAATATAGATTCTTTTTCATGAGAGAAATCCTAGTTTAATTTTGTGCTCCCACACAACTTCTATCTCGGCTTCTCCTCAAGAAGGTGCCTACCCTCGGCTACGCAATCCAAAGGATTGGTGCTTCCATCGATTAGGTTTGTGTTGTGAAGAGGACATTGGCTTCATCATCCATTGTCATCCCATCGCTAATGCCAATTGTTTTTCACCACCATCTTTGTTGTCCTACTTTCTTGATCATCCCCTTAGGGATCCCAGAAAGTGTCCGATCTATCATCTCCTCGACCATTATCTCCCAAGGATACTCCACTTCTAATAGAACCTCCACCTCTAGTTGAGTTCCCTCCTAGCCGAGCCACCAGTTAATCCTCCACCTCCAATGGAGCTTCCACTATCACATCCAGATCCACTCATGGAGCTTCTGTCAGCCGAGCCATTATAATATTTTAACATCATCGAGATAGATCGACCATCTGCATTTCATGTTCTCCTATACCAGTACTTTCATAGATTTTGGTCCATGCTCGATGCCAACAATTTATTCGTGTGGGACATCACTATCAAATCCAGACACTGCAACTATCCCTTAGTAGTGGTCGTCCTCTGTTTCTTCTGTTGGTGACATCTTCCGGCCTAACCCGAGGATGGGCTTTTGTTGCAGTGGTTGTGAATGATGCAGCCTAATCAATATCTACATCTTAACTTTATTTTTCTTTTCATATGAAAACCCTCCTAGTTGTGACTCTCTCTCTCTCTCTCTCTCTCTCTCTCTCTCTCTCTCTCTCTCTCTCTCTCTCTCTCTCCTCTTTGCCACTTAATCCAAGTATTCAATCCCTTTGATCCAAAACATTGATTGGAAACCCTAATCCTATATTAAAAAAAAAAATTAATCCAAGCCTTACTTCCCTAAATTAGTTGATAGATCTACATTCTGACTTGTTCATACTCACATCATTTGGATAGATCTATGCCAAATAATTATCTTTTGTTCTTCTTATTGAGATTTTAATGCGCTTTGGTTTAAGTGTAATGTAGTGCAAGCCCTCCTTTCGTACATTAGTTGTATTCAATTCAGTAATGAAGTCTCCTCTATTTCTACTAAAGAAGGGTATATCCTATGCCAACTAAATGGAGGTCTCACACCTAGGGATGGCAATAGTGCGATTTTGGTCAAAACCGAAACCGCACTGCAACACCGAACCGCCACACCGAAATCGCACCGCACTGCGACGGGTGTACCATATGTAAAACCAAGTGGTACGGTGCACCGCGGTTTAACATTAAAATGGTCTAAACGGTACGGTTTTTTACAATTTTGGACAAAACCGAAATCGCATCGCAATATCAAAACCGCAAACCGAAATCGCACTGAAACCGCACCACGACGGTTTTATATTTTGGCAAACCAAAACCGCACCATGCGGTGCGGTTTTCCGCGGTTCACGGTTTTAAGCTGCACCGTTGTCATCCCTACTCACAGCCTTTCAACTATAAGAAGATCCAACAATGTAGCAAATCATTTGCTGTAAAAAAAAAAAAATTATTGAAAAATGCTATTCAATCCCAAGGTTTTTCTGATTCTGCTCAGCCCAATTGACGTGGCAGTGTACAAGTACGTGATGGTTGAATCTCAGGAGCGATATTTAAATCTCTAACACCACCAGTTGTACATGCCACGTCAATCGAACTGAGAGGAGTCGGAAAAACCTTCGGGCTGAATAACATTTCTCTTCTTTATTATAGCAATAATAAAGAAAAAATTCCCTTTTTATATATTTTCATCCTTTTATTGTAGAGATATGTAGCGTAACTCCATACCATACTCTGGTTAATTGTCATCCAACCACAATGGGCTATAATTAACTACTGAGAGAGAGAGAGAGAGAGAGAGAGAGAGAGAGAGAGAGAGAGAGAGAGAGAGAGAGAGAGAGAGAGAGAGAGAGAGAGAGAGAGAGAGAGAGAGAGAGAGAGAGAGAGAGAGAGAGAGGAGAGAGAGAGAGAGAGAGAGAGAGAGAGAGAGAGAGAGAGAGAGAGAGAGAGAGAGAGAGAGAGAGAGAGAGAGAGAGAGAGAGAGAGAGAGAGAGAGAGAGAGAGAGCTTTTGATTCAACTCTAACTTTCTACGTAGAAGTAGAACATGAACATCAAATTAACTCATGCAGGATCTTATTAATTGGAAAGCAATACAAGGACAACAGATACGGGGGGGGGGGGGGGGGAAGAAAAACACAAATTATGGGATTGATTCAATGGTAACTTTATTTGTGTAGAAGTAGAACCTGCGCATCAAATTAATTAGGTCAAATCTCTAAAGGGGTAAAACTCGTAGCGAAGCCTGCAATTCACAAGAGTCTCCTGCGCTCCCGCCCTCCCCGCACAACCCGTCCTGATGTCGACCGCCGATCGGCTGAGGCAGCGCCAGCAAACATCGCCGTCGTCGGAGCTACAGACGCCATGCCCCCACACCACCGGCTTGTCCGGGGGATCCCAGTTGTAGTAGTTGAAGTTGCCCGTTGCCCTGCTCAACAAATCCTCTATGATAGCCTGAACAAACGGATCGACAATGCTGCTCTGATCGTAGCTCTGATTGCTGCATTCAGGGGGACATAGAGAGGGATAGCCGATCATCCCCCGTGCGCCGACCAGTAGCTGACCCATCAGAAGGGCCAGCATCAGCTGATCAGAACCCATCTTCTCTCTCAGCTTGCTGCTCAGTTTTCATGGAGGGTTGGTCTTAGCCGCATGGTATAAGTACCCCACGTTGGGATTTGCAATGCCATGGGAGAATCGAGCGGCGAATTCGATAGTCATCGATGAAATCCAATTATGCTAGCATAAGTCTCGACTACATCAAGACATATATACATAGGCAATGTGATTGGTAACCTCCCACTATTATCCCCCGCATTGGCTTCGTGCATCTTCGTGATCGGTGCAATGGCCGGCTAGCACGGGATGTTGGGGCGGCAAGTCAATAAACATTGTCTTGCCCTCGTTGAAGTGCGTGTCAGCTTGGTTACTGACTCTTGCCATGGTTGTAAGCTCCTTGGCAGTGTGCTTCTCAGCCGCCCGTTGCACACTTGCAACCCAGACAAGACAGGTGAATCGCACTCAGTACTACTGGCGGGCAAAGGGATGGGCCTAGGGCTGGAAATTTTGGACCCGACACAAAGTTAGTGGGTCTGGGTCAGGGCTAAACAGATTCGGGTCGACACGATAGACCGTTTAATAAACGGGTTGGGTCCGGGTTTAGGGTCTGGACACGGTAGACCCAGGAAGACCCGTTTAAAATTCAACGGATCATGTCGGGTCGGGTCTACTGGCAATCCGATACTGTAATATATAGTATCAGCGGGTCTATCGGGTTAGATCGGAATCGGATTGGATCAGGTCAACTGAATAAACCCATGTAGTAAACGGGTCTAACGGGTCTACCCATTTATAAACGGGTCGGTACGGATTTAGAATCTAGACACGATTAGTTAATCGGGTCGGGTCCAGGTCTAGGGGTTTGGGACACGACCCGAAACTAGACACGACACGAACCCGACCTAACACGACCCATTGCCACCTGGGCCAGATGGCTATGAATGGCACTCAGTGGCAACCACGGTGATGCTATCTGTGACACATGGTGCGTGTGTTCATCGGATGTCTACCGTCTCCAACCGTAGGTTGCTGGAACCGTAGAGAATCCGATGGCATAAAATAAAGGAGCGTCTTTAGGAGCGATGGTGTATGTATATACAGCCTTCTGTCCTCTCGGCGAGCACCATTGGATGGGAATGATGCATGCGGGATAATGTCATGATGGCTAGGTGAGATTTGTGTGACATGTGAGTTTGGTTATTGTACACATTCATAACACATTGAAGACTTCATTATAGCTGCACGTACAGTACGAATATGTGACCAAACTGTCTAACTCGTTGATTGCGAAATCATTTTTATCAATTTACGTGCATCTTTTTTATCGATTTGGCACTTACGCTTTTTATAGTCAAAGCATATATTTAAAATCTTTGATCTTCAAAACCCTAGTTCGACTCAAGGTTTAAACTTTTGTCGATCTAGTCACTATTGGGTTCGAACCCCATATGAAGGGTTTGAACCAACTGTGAGCTAAGGGGTACCAACTTGAGTATGTGGTTCCGACCCAAGATCTTGTTGGGATCCGGACCCTTCACTAATTAAATGGTTCGGACCCCTAGGCAACCAGCTCCTAGTTTTTAATTTTCATCCGTTGGATGACTAGATATGATGGCCAACTTTGTTTAGGTGAGAACCTATATATAGCCTATTTTTATTTTTTGGGTAAGGTTGAGGAGCAACTTTTGGGATTAGGTTTGTGCCTCCAAGTAAAAATCACTAAATCGGGGTTTCCTTTCTCCCCTTATTTTGAATCAAGGGATTCATCTCGTGCAAGCGAAAGTGATTTACAGCTCGATCCTTTGAGGACCTTTGTGCACGCCCTTGAGATCTTCAATTTGACCCATCATTTTTTCATTTGGGTATAGTTCCCCATATCCTTCGTGATGAATGATGTTTGTATTTTCCTCGATTTACCCAGGAGTGAAGTGGGAATTGCCGAGTGGGTCGGGCTTCACTCCCGGAGGGATTAGTCCGAGCCTGAAGTGGGCCATTGCCCGAAAGGTTTCGGGACACCCGCCGATGTCAAAAAAAAAAAAAAATTGGTTCTTTTTTTTGAGAATAAAACTTTTGTTTTAACTTTAGTCCCATATATTACTTGGGAGAAGTGCAAGATGTGTGTATTTAAGAGAACACCAGACGTATTCTTCGTTGATGTTAGATTGTATTTGTTTTTAAGTAAAAAAATAATATGATGCCCTGCCCTTGGGTGAGGTCCAAAGCAATAGCGTTGGTGGTTTTGCCCAAGCGCTGACACTACACATCACTTGTTACTTCAGATGGATCTGGTTCGGGTAGGGTCAGAATTAAAAATCAGAATTTTTTGAATTTTTTTGGATCGGATGTTCTTGGAATTTTCAGATCGAAAATCAGAATTTTCGGAATAGTTAGCACCCTTTCAATTTTGATCCAATTTCTTTTTGGAATCTTTGGAAATCAAATTAAAATTTCGGAATTCGGATTTAATTATATGGCGCTAAAATTGAAATTTTTTGGATCGGTTTCGGACGGAATCAGAACTTCTGTTCCAGTTTCCACCCGTAAATACAAGTGTCCTCTCTGATATCAATTGAGAGCTGCACATTAAGGGATAAGATCAATGGAAAAATAAAATTTCATCTTGCAGAATGATCTGAGTATAGACCTAGATGAAGACACGAAGTACAGATTCACACAAAGTGCACAAAACACAAACTATGTGTGATGCAAAAGACCATGAGGGAATTTAGAGTAGAAGCACACAAAGCTCTATCTAATTGCAATAATTAAAGTACACACAAGATTTTTAGGTAGTTCAGGAATCCTATACATCCACTCCGAGCAAGCTCGAACATGCACATCAATCTTACTGGAGAACACAAGAGTTACAATTAAGAGACAAAGAGTTATCCTTGAAACAAGTGATAGCTCCACAAACCCCACACGAGCTTGGAAACGATGATCAACAACCACTACGATGATCCTCCTCCCAATAATCTATTCTTTGAAGTTCCTCAAGTGTCTCCTCCATAGGACTTGCTTGCGACTCAGATTGCTGCAAAACCTCGAAAAACCACCGACAATATGTTTGTTCTTCACAAAAAACGAGATACAAAGATGCAACGAGAAAAGGTCTTTAGAGACACTCGAAATCGGATAAAAAAACTTCTATTGTGTAATGAGTACATATGAAACATAGAAGATCAAGGCACAAGTCAACGATGAAGAAGAATGGTGAGGAACGGGACCCGGAACATGAGGAACTAAAGCTATGGAGATGAGAACTCAAGAACAAAAGCCATGCAATGAATAATACTCCACGGATGTAAATCAACGTGAAGCGATGATGTTTTTATAGTCAATCAAAGGGTATAAACCCTAAAAAACTTGTGCAAACAAATCACATATGTTTCGGAGAAGAGACCAAGTCAAACGGGCAAATGAGCAATTCATGCACGCAGCCTTCCTGAGCCCCTCCCGGAGGGTGGTGCACACCTAGGTGCGCACCACATGTCCAGTGATGCTTGAAATAGGTGCTGGAGGGGCAGGTTCGCACCACCACTCGGAGGGGGAGACAAATTCACACCATCACACAGAAAAAGTGGAATTTTCATGTATGGAATATCTCTAGGCATCCGTGGACATCAACAGACAGTGTTAGAACCGTTCGGAGTCCCGGAACCACGCACACTAAGTTAAAAACTTCGTAAAACAAAAACCAAAAGTTCTGAAAGTCCAAAACGAAGATCGTATAGAAAACTGAGCAACATACGAATATGAAACACATGATTTTTAAATGAAAACATTGAAACTCAATTTAGACTTTATGTGCTAATGGAAGAAGCATATAAACATTAAGAGCTCAATTGAAAATGTGATGCAATCTCAAAATGATGAAAAACAAGCACACTTGTATGGAAACAAAAAAACACCATCGCAAACTTCGAGTTCAATGAAAATGCCAATGCATGCAAAGATATATCTAAATAAACACTACATTGATCTGGCACGATACTAAATGATACATTGTATCTTCGACATTTTTAGGGGGTTATGTGGAAGTATACAAATTCTCAAGAGAACCTCATGCCGGGACTCACTCAAAGGAGAAACCAATATTATGGTTTGACATGTTTTCATCTACCGGATGGGATTATGGTTTTATAAGAAACCTGAATTTCATGCGACAACACCGCTGATGGATTAAAGGCCCGACCATAGCCCGCCGCTCACCGTTGCGGTACTGCTAGCCACCTGTGCGCTTGCAATGTGGCACTGCATGCACCCAACACCGCACACCGGCCGACGACTGAACTGACCGCAGAGCATGCCGGCAACCACGGTGGGTACGCTGCATGGCCCGGTTATGCCGCACGCATGATAATGATGCACTAGAATCCCCGCTACAGGTCGTTACCCTAGGGTGCCATGCCCTCTCATCGAAACAATCCACAGACGATTTAAGTAAGGGAAAAAGAACAATTTGTGACTTTGATACTAGTTTAAGAAAAATCTACATGGATTTCCTCATATTGGAAGTGAATAACGAGAAGATCACATCAACAATAAGCGGATATAGATCATATCTCCGGCTATGAACGCCGATATCATAGATCTAAAGTAATCTCCATGATTCCGGATCAAATCTTTGTCAAGTCCTTATCCTCACGCCAATCTGAGAGCTAGAAGAGAGGAGGCGTTTCTAGTTTAATTTTTGGCTGAACGTATACTTTATGGGTGGATGAGGCATCTATTTATAACCAAATCAGGACACCTTACCAAAATCCTAAAACTGAAGTCTATCAATCCATTCATAGGATTAGACGAAGAGCTAGGATTTGTCACTTGACCATATCACATACAGGTTCTCAATTTTAATCTTTACCCAATATTTTAAAGACGTACCAAACTGTGGGTTCATTGGGCCATCCTCGTGTGTCGCAGTAAATTTCTTAGGTAATTGCCTGTGTTTTTTCTATTTGATCGGTCTTGTTGGTGGTCGCCTCCAGCGTGGTGCATACGAATGTATACCTATAAATAGGTGGTCCATTGATTGTCGGTTGTCAATTCCAAGGTTCATACGCGAAGGAACGGCAGGAGACAGAGCAAAAGGGGTGAAGGAGTTGGCTAGGAAGGTCGTGCACACGACTGGCATCGACAGAAGGGAGAGAAAACGAGATAAATCATGTGTATGGCCTCCCCAGGTCGTGCGCACGACTTGGAATGGCAGCATGCCGGTGAGGCTGTTCGACCTGCGTTTTCTCATGGGATTCCTTTTCCAAATGGGATACGAATGTATGTCTAAAAATAGGCGGTCCTAGGACAAATCTAGGGTATCATGGAGGCATAAGAGAATTATGGGTTAGAGTTTAGAAGGTAACCGTCATCAAAGGAGAAGGAGAGGAAGCCATTGGAGATCAGAGAGTTTCGAAAATAATTTCTTCTTGTCTTCGGGGTGAGAGGACTGCAGGATTTATTCTCTTTGGGGGTGTCTCTTTGTGAGTGTATGAGGGATTGGTTAGAGACAAGTGTACTTGTACTCAGATTTTTTACATACTTGTAAATTCATTGATCGGTCGTTGTTGAAATTTCTAGGATGCTTTGCAACAAAGCCAGCACGTGGGCGACATGGCTAACCCAACAATAACCCTATATTATGGTGAACCACCTATGTGCACTTTTTCTTGATTTTGTAGGTATTTTGGTTTGTTTGAAAGAACACTCCATTACTTCCACCATCCGATCGGGGATCAAATCCCAACAAGAGAATTTTGATGCTGATGTATAAGTACCATGCACCTAGCATGATAGTTCAAGTCGAACTATTTTACCTTTGTAAGTTGAGCCCATTTTGAAGATGGTCTCCACTTTTGGGCCGTAAACTGGTATTGTGGGAAATGGGCCCATCTAGAGGGATTTCAAAATTTGGTACAAGTTAGTTTGGATCATTTTTTTTTGTTAATTAGTCCTAAATCTTTCCGTAGGTTGTTATTTAAGCTAAATGGTACAACTTATTCGGATATTAGCTAAAGTCCCTCCCAAAAGACACGTTTGTACAAAAAGTCCTTAATCGAAAATGTTGACTTTTTTTTATTTTTTTAATTACAAAACTGCCACTCCAGCAAAAGTATCCATTCATTTTCAATAAGAGTATCTATTCGTTTCCAGTAAGAATATCCATTCGTCTTTGACTTGAGTATCCATTCGCCGATTAACACTATACATGTAGCGATTGTTACAGTGATTTCACTGTAGCAAGAGTATACATTCGTCTCAGGAAAGAGTATCCATTCGTCATCAACAAGAGTATCTATTTATTGGGAGACACTGTGCATGTTGCGGTTGATACAATGATTTCACTGTAGCAAGAGTATCCATTCATCTTCAGAAAAAGTATCCATTCGGCTAATTGATACGTTTGCTACAGTGAAATAACTGTAGCAGCTACAGTGAAATCATTGTAGCAACGGTCAATTCGCTAAATTGATACTCTTACGAAATTGAAATGATACTCTTGCTACAGTGATTTCACTATAGCAGCTACAGTGAAATCACTGTAGCAACTATAGCGAAATAATTGTAGCAACCACTACATGTACAGTGTCAAACCAGCGAATGGATACTCTTTCTGGAGACGAATGAATACTCTATCTGTAGCACGTGAGGGGGTAAATAAGGACAAGGGACTTGCTGTAGCATGCAAAGTTCGGTAGGGACTTGGTGCAAAATTGAAACGTGGTCTATCCTTTAGCTAATATAGCATTTGCTAAAAGGACTTAACGCTAAGTCTCCTTTTTTTTTTTATGTTAAACTATCTGTTATCCTCTGCTCCCATTCTTCTTGCCTTCAAAACCTCAAGAAAAGGAGCTAAACACCAAACGCAAAACACTACGTCCGTCTTATGTTAAACCCTTTCATGAGAATTAGAGGCCTTCAATAATGCTGCCGACCAATTCGGCGGTGACTTAACGATGCGCCGAATGTCTGCGCATTAGGACAAAATGGTCGGTATCACTCACCACTACAATCTTGGTCTCCCAGCCGACAAAGGAACCTATTGTTTTTCATTTATGATCTCATCTGAAAGTTAGGTTCTCTCTCTCTCTCTAGTCTATATCAAGTATTCAAAGTCTGTGCATAATTGGGTATCTTGATCATCGATCGCAGCCATCCATGATGATTAGGTATATGCACAACTTTGCATGTGACCATTACCGAATATATTGTCCTATGATCTCATGTGTTGCTTCATGTGCAAGGGATATTAGTCAATACCCATTCCACAACAAGGACTATTTGACAAAAGCTCCCCTAAATGTTCTCTGTTTTTGTAGAATGCCCTCTTTTTTGTATCAACCCTTGAAAAGGTCTAGAAGCCTTTGAACTCCTTCCCCATAGAAGTGGGCAACCCAAGATACCTTATAATAGTTGGTCCCTTGCCATTTCTTATGATTGCTCCATTAGCCATGCTTTTGGGACTTTGCTTGCATCTGAACTTGTCCACCATTTCAAATTCTAACTTGAGATTTTGACAAGGAAATGATGGAGCTACAGAAAGTTGGGGAAATTTTAATAGCAAGGGTGTTCAAGAGGGTATATAGAGTTCCTTTGTTAAAAGGATTTGATAAAGCTTATGTTGACAAAGGATCTAATCCTTCATTTGAATTAAGCTAATAAGATAAGTATATGCCTTGTTCTAATGCCGATATTAGGAAATAAACATGATTAGATTAATAACCATGATTAGATTTAGATAATTAACACACTAGTTTTCTTTAAAGTGCTCAATATGTACCCACCGGGGGATATAGGAGAGTTGGCAAGCAACTGATGCTTGGGTGAGGAGGATGTTATGGGCTGGGCTCGGCTCTGCCTCCCCTCAATTAACACTAGGCTTCACTCTGGGAGGGATAAGTTCAAGTCCAAAGTAGGCCATTGCTCCAAAGGTTTCGGGATACCCGCATATCTAAAGAACAAAAATAAATAAAGTGTTCAAATATGACGAAGAATTTCAATGGGTTCCCATAAGTTTCATGTATCTTTAAATCGATGCCGTGCCATATGCGATTTCCACTTCTTTAAAAATTCATCACATAACTATAGAAGACATTGCTCAATGCTTCATCACAAGTATATCACCAACTTTTCTCGCTTCATTTGACTCTACAAATTTCTCTTAATTAAGATTCATTAACTATTCGACTTGCAAGTGATAACATATTGGCAATACTTCGGTGACATAAAGGGAAACAAGCACAAATCAACCGAAGATAGATTTTAAGATGCTACAAAGATGTACGTGGTGCTCCAAGGGGCCAAAAATAAGACTCGGTCTTTGGTGAATATATAATATTTGCGCTCCTGTGATTGGCAGACTTCAAACCGGAGTTTTGTTGAAACAATGGCATTTGCAGGCGCCACTCTAACCAGACAGATATGTCCTCTTTAAAAACAAAAAAGAACAAAAAAAATACATATACATGGAGTTTAGGAGAGAAAATATACCATTGATTTCAAAGAAGAAAATTTTAATATAGCTTGTTGGAGAGGGAGACATTAAAAGCATTGACTTGATCATAGCTTGTGGGAAAAGAAGATATGGGGAACATTTGCCCCCCAACTTGGGATCCCATCACCATCAACTAATGCTTTTCTTTGTGCCTTCCTTTCCTTGTGTTTTTTTTTTCTCTTTTGAAAAAGAGAAGCTTCAAAGCTATCTTCCTTCCATGGACGAGAGCGTAGGATTCTTCCAACTCCCCTCCTGTCATCAACCACAAACCAGGATTTCCATCCCCACATACACAAGTGGGACTGTGACCCTTCCTCATATTTGGATGCTTCCTTAAAAGGGCAACTCTCAAAAGTGAAAGAGGCACAAGAAAGTAAAACCCCCCCATTTCACACCGGCTCTAGTTAGACCTCTATTTATCCTTTTAGAAAAAGATGACTATTGAGGTACCCATACTCATCTATATAACATACTAAGACCATTTGTGTTATTTACAACTTTACCACAAAAAGGAACTTTGCGTTAATTATATTTTTACCACAAAAAGGAACACAGACAAAAGGAATCGGTCAAAACTACGGTTAAACCGGTGATCCTCCACCGTCAAATGAATACGGTGGGGGTGGAGGTGGCGATGCCTGTGGGTATGTTGCCGCTGAAGGCAGCCCGCTGCAGTACCAACAGGCACGAACATGCACTAGTACCCATACGTGACAGTTAATTGGGTAGAGTTCCAATATCCATACCTTACCCAAGTCTTGTAAAAAGTATTAGAGAAATGCAATTCAGCCCAAGGTTTGTCTCGAATTCGCCGGCCCAAAAGACGTGGCAGCGTGCAATTGGTGGCTGAAACAACACCAATTGCACGCTGCCACGTCTTTCGGGCCGGCGAATTTGGGACAAACCTTCGAGCTGAGTAGCATTGCTCAAAGTATTAAGGTACCCATACTCATACCCATACCCAAAAGTGAATAGGGTAGGCTCCTATACCCATACTATACTCATACGTACCCTATCAGGTCGAGTTCCTATACCCATACCCTATCCAAACCTTGTACAATCCGTACCCATACCATACCATACCCAAACCTTGTAGAAACCTTGTACAACCCATTACATAAAAGTATATTTGTACCCAATCCCGTACTAGATTTTTGGGTCGGGGTCGGCTCAAGTTAGAGGGGCAACTGGGTATGGGTATTGGGATATTAATACCCATACCTGAAAGTTAATCAGGTAAAGTTTCAATGCCCATACCCTACACAAACATTTCCCTTGATGTTGTTTTAAAACACAGGATTGAAAATGGTAAAATGGGAAACATAATGTAGGATGGAAGGAAAAATGGGTTAATGGATTAGTGGGATTCCCCTTTCTATTATAGCCCTTGATTTTTTTAATGAATAAATAAGATTCAAATGATTAATGGCAAAGAAGAGAAGGGTAAAATGGGAAACAAAGAGTATGATGGAAGGAAGGATGGGTTAGTGGGATTTATTTCCATAATAGCCCTTGTTTTTTAAATGGATAAATATGACTCAATTGGTTAGCAAAAGGGTAATATTTTTTGTTAATATTTGTGATTTGTGTAAGGATAGAACGGGAAGGGTAAAAATGGCATATTATGATCCTAGCCCTTGTGTTTGTTTTTATGACATATAATTCAATGTATTGGGTGTGGATTAATATATAAGGTGAAGGGTAAAATGGGATCTCCTGCAAAAGGATGAAAGGATGTAAGAATCCAAACGTACGAACTTATTTGGGGGTATGGATGTGTGAGAGGTCACTGACATCATATCCATCCCATGAACAAATAGGACCGCTAAAGTTTCCTTTAGCCTAAGGTCCCTATATTTTTTAATAAATTCAAAATTATCCTTTTCTGCTCTCTTCTCCCATCTCTCTCTTGATGCGACCGCCTCCAGTGAGGAGGGAGGAGGTGAGGCTATGGCTGGTGCATCGCACTCAACTCTGACTGCAACCATCGCCGATCGTGCATCACACCCCACCCCGACGACAGCCATCATCAATGAGGAGGGAGGAGGTGAGGCTCCAGCGACTGCATCGCACCCCAGCCCGATGGCAGCCATCGCCAACCGTGCATCGCACCCCAGCTCGACGGCAGCCACCGCCAGTGAGGAGGGAGTTGGGGTCCAGCGGTAGAGAGCAGCGGAGGCAAGCAGATCTGGCATGGTTCAGTGTTCACTGGTTCGGTGACATTGCAAAGAAAATTTGAAACACAATAAATGGTATTTTCGTCTACATGTTTTCATAGTCCTTTAGATTAACCGGTCTCTTTGTTAGGGATAGCTCACTAAGTCCCCGTCCCCCCCCCCCCCTTCCTCTTTTTTTTTTTGGGTCATCGGAGGGTCCCAAAGCCTTTTGGGCAATGGACCCACTTCGGGGTTCGACTAATTCTCCGAGAATGCACACCGACCCACTCGAAAGTTTTCCTGTACACTTATGGGTAAATCGAAGCAAGGATCGGATGAAACCGGCCTGCACATGAGGGGGAGTTTTGGAGTTTAGTCCCACATCGGCTGGTGAGCTGGGCAATGTTGTCTTCATATAACCTTTGTGGACCTCCACTTGCGGCCTGGGTTTTGGGAGTGTGAGGGTATGTAACATGGTATCCGAGCTGGGTTCACTGTCTCCCTCTAAGTGCAGCCCCTTCCGTGTCTCTATATGCTCCGCTTGAGTGGGGTGTTGAGGAAGTCCACCAGTTAGTATGCCCACATTGGTAAAGGGGGCATGCCTGCTTAATATGCCCACTATGGACCTCCCCTTACGACACAGGTTTTAGGGTATCTTGTTGGGATTGATGTGTTCTAAGCTTGTAAAACTTTATGTTTTGGTCTAATAAAGATTGATAGTTATTATTATATGAGATGCATATAGGTGCGTAACATAATTACGTGTTCTTTTAAGAACAGAGAGCCATGGTTATATGGTAGTTCACTGAGTTGAAGACTGAGTGGATTGGTCCCATATAATCTAAATAAGTTCGCAGCTATGATCAGGTTGGTCGCCTCATCATGATAAGCTGTTGGCGATGACAGTTCATGGGATGTCTTCACCATGGTCATCACCAGGCACAGTGTCTGTGGCTGAACAGAACTAACACGGTGTACAGATCAGTGAGCAGACACTGGTACACTAAGCCGTGTTTCTGCTTAGGGTAAAACGGTCCTAAACCCTGAGGAACCACGTCTGATGGACTAACCAGTTGCGTGGTGCTTTGGCGCACCAATGTGTGAGGATCCATATGCAGTGATCCAAAACCACGGTGTACTGGGTTACCCGGCTGGCGTTGCATTAGCGTGTCACTCCTGCAGGCCATCCACACCCCTAATGGGAGGTGCATTCCTTGGTGTGACTTACACTGTACCAAACCCAGGCCTGGTGGTCATCAGTTTGACTGTTGACCGGGTTCGATTACTCGACGGGGTAATCAGAGGTACGATATATAGGTCAACCTGGAAGGAACCAAGTCATATGATCATTCGAGTCTGATGGTAGTCTTCACCGCTCGAAGTGAATCATGGCATCAAGTGGAGGGACAGCGGGTTTACCACTACTAAGCGGAGAGCAGGGGTATGATGGAGAACATAGTAAGTCTGGGTGAATTGGAGTGCAGCCTGCGTCGCACTCTGGGTGGCTACGCAGGTTAACTCGAGCTCAGAGGATCGATGGTACACTCGGGTAGTGTGTCGATCGAGCTTGAGTTGGAAGCCATGAACCCCGGTCCCTGATGGTTCCACCTTATCAACATTATGTACAGTTCTTGAACCGTCTCCTCGGAACACCATAAGCATAAGGAAGAAAGAAGTATACGCTCCGTGTGTGCTAGGCACTAGAGCACGGTAGATGCGTAACTACATACGAGTACTAAGGGTTGAGCCCGAGACTAGTGCAGAGTCGCATGTAGTAATCCCTAGCCATAAGTGAACTTCGCTGCATAGGTGCGATGCACCGGGGTATGTTGCAAGTTGACTAGTTGACTTTGCTAGAGGCACCCTCCGGTAGCCTCAGTTAATAGTAGGTAACTAGTAAAGATCACTTGAGAAGTGGCCGCTAGGTATCGCACGCTAGAAATGGTCAAAATGAGACGTCGGGGCGTTTTGGTAAAAACCTCACTCTGTCGGACCTCACTGTTGGCCGACCCTAGTAGTGAGGCACCTTGCTAGGGCCGGCCCTATGATGTAGGGATAAGAATCCCTCATCTATAGGGCCGGCCATATGGATAGGGATAGGGCGATAAAACGGTTAAGATCGAGCCCTAAAAAGTGGGAAAACGGATAAATACAACGAGAGATAAAAAGGAGATAATGGAGAGATAATGAGGGGGGGGTCATTATCCCCTTGGATCCTTATCCAAGGGGGTTGGCCGGCCCTATAAAAGGACCTATGGGCGCCGGCCCCATGTGCCAGAAAAACCGAACCCCCTCCTCTCTCATCTCTCTAGTTCTCTCCCTAATCTCTCTCCGTTTTCCGCTTGCTACTTCGTCTTCCTCGCGTGGAGTTCTGAAGAAGGAGAAGGGTCGTTCTTCGGAGGCACTCAGAGATCCGAGAGCGACGTTCCGTGCATCGTGTGAGATCGGGTGAACAAGAAAGGTAACATCTCCATTCGTACCATCGGCATCTTCGCGAACGATCTTCCGTCTCCATCGACAAAGAAGACAATTCTCCGCGGTTAAAAGATCCGTACGAAAGGTATGTGTAAACTAACATGTAGATCTAGCGAGCATTATGATTTGCATCCATGCTAGTTAATCATTACGCTAGATTGCCGTTAGGGGTTTTCGATTCTCGTGCATACACATGCACACATATGTAGATTAGTTTCGATGAAAGTTTAAATCGTGTAACGTGCACCATGAACGGTCTTTCGACTGCCAAATCGCTTCCGCTGCGAGCCTCTGACCCGGATTAACTTCCAACAATTGGTATCAGAGCCGCATTAGTGGTGTGCGTTTCACGTTTTTTCATGAAACCAACATGTGTGCGCATGATGAATGCGTGAGATCATCGGGGTTCTTACGCTTAGATCATGCATATGTATAGATTGTGCTTGTTCTATTAATCATTCTTGCAGGGCGCCGCTATAAAAATCTAGATCTATGCTTTGTGCTTGCTACCGGGGGTCGGACCCCGAGTTAGCAATTGTCTGGATTTGCTTTCTGTGTGTGGATATGTAATTGAGCCGTAGATTGGGCGAGTGATGGGGGTTGGCCATCCTCGGTTTCCCATGGCCTTTTCCTATGTGTGTTTTCTTTTCTTTCTAGGAAATTGTGTACGAGCGAGCACTTGCTCGAAGCGTACTAGACTTTTTCGGTTACAGATCGAGAAGAAAATTGTGCCAAAGAAATCCACCATCGGGAGCGGAAGCGGAACCCTGGAGGATGAAGACGATCCGGCAAAGTGTTCGCAAGCGCGACAAAGAAGCCGGACCGAGGAACCTATCGAAGAGAGCTAGAGGACTGCGCTGTGCTAATTAGGTTCAGGGGTCGGACCCTGAACTTAATTCAGTTTTAATGGTTGCTTTCTTTAATTAGTTTTTTATGCTTCATATCGAACCCCGATGAGATAATGTAATTATCAGTTTTCAGAGGGATGCCTTTCCCCTCTGGTCCAAGCGACTGTTTGAGGATAGGATCCCGCTAGATGACGCCTATTATTTAGTTGATTTTTGATGTTAGTGGGATCCCATCACATATGGTTATGCCACCATTAGGTTAGCACCCGACTAGTCGGGTGTGCCTATTTGGCCAGCATCGAAATCAAAGATGAGATGGAGATCCATTGAACATCAATTGTCAAATCTATAAGCGAGGCGCCATGACTAGTGGAAGTCCTTTCCAGTGAGTCTGACTCTAAGATTAGCTCTAGAGCATTAGTGTGATAACCAATTTTGCAAAGCATCGATATTCTTGGAATATGTAATGTGACCCTTGAATGGAGAAATCCACTTGAGGCAGGGACTATGATATTCCGAGAATGATTAATGCTATGCGAAGGGCTTGAACGCTAGTGGGAGCACGATGTGACCAGGGTCTAGAATTTAGGAGGTCGCTACCTTTGCATTTGCATAAATTCATACTCGTAAAATAACCCTCATATATTTATAAGGGATGTAATAGAGGACTTTTAGAGATCCTCTGGCCTCCACGGCTAATCACTTCGTACTCGGGTGGAAGGGCATAACTCAACAACCCCCTCGGGTGAGAGCTATGTTTTTCTATGCCAAGCTACTTAGTGATCTCCTTCGGGATATGGCGGTTACGGTGCCAAGTGTTCAGGCTTTACTCACCCTCGTGGGGGCCGTTAGAATTCCCGTACCGTAATTGCCTAAGCTCGTGGGTAAGCATCCTAAGTAGGCGTGAGGTATTCGTTGCGAAGACAACGATGATCACGTGGTACTGGCCAAAAGATAACCATGGTCCATCAAAGCCCGTAGTTGGCAGATTTGGATAGGGTCAAGGGAAAGACCCGTGTAAGCGAAAGACCTGCACACTGCCCCCTCGGACTTGTGTAGCCTACTCCGAGATCTTACATACATGGTTAATTAATCCATAGAGATGGCTTCGCTTGAGGGTAGCGTTGTCATATGGATATAATTAGCTTGTTTTAAAAATCCATAAAAATAAGTTTTCATGCATCTCATATATTCAGTCTTTTATTTTCAGATGACCAAGTTAGACCCCCTGTCCGCTATCCTAAATGACCACAACTTACCGGTCCCAACTATGAGGACTGGAAGCGCAACCTGTACCTAGTCTTAAGGATAGGTAAACACATGTCAGCCCTGAATGACCCTGAGCCAGATTTGCCAGGACCCAATGCCACAGAGGCACAGTTAAAGGCTTTCACTGACTGGAAGGAATCTAATGAAATATGTAAATGCTATATTATAGCATCCTTGCAAACAACTCTGCAGAAGCAAGTCAAGGAGATGCCCGACGCTTCTGACATGATGTTGTATCTGAAGGAGATGTTTGAAGGTCACAATCGCGTTACGCGATACCTTACCATCAAGAAACTCGTCGGCACTAAGATGTCCAATGGGACGCTGGTTCGGGAACACATGATGAAAATGTTTGGGTTCCAGAACGAACTAGCTACCATGGACATTGTGCTAGAAGGCGAGGTGATGACAGACATCTTCCTCTCGTCACTGTCTGGAGCCTTTGAAGGCTTTGTCACCAACTTTAATTTAAACAAGTTGGCTATGACAAATGCAGAGCTTCTGGGAGCTCTCCAGGCAGCCGAGGATGGCTTCAAGCAGAAGGGCGAAGCACTTCACGTGCAACGCAGATCCTTCAAGAAGCCTGGTAAACCTCAAGGCAAGAGACATAAGAAGAAATCTAAGTCAGCGCCTGTGCAGGACTCTGCTGGGGCCTCTGGGTCTGGAGAATCAAAGAAACCGAGCACGAAGTGCTTCCGGTGTGGCCAGAAGGGTCATTGGAAGAAGGACTGCAAGAAGCCTCAGAATGCTGGTGAAGGTAATCTACAACTCTTAGTTGTTGAATCATTTCTTTCAAGTAATAGTTCTTTTGCTAGTTGGATTGTGGATTCAAGATCCACTAACCATGCCTGTAACTCTCTTCAGGGGTTTCGGGAAAGCAGAAGGTTGCTTGATGGAGAGGTGACCTTGAGCATGGGAACTGAGGCCGTGGCTGCTGCTGAAGCTATAGGAGATGTTACTCTTATTTTTTCGAATAATAAGACTTTGACTCTTAGAGATGTCTTTTATGTACCGTCCTTGAGACGTAACTTAATTTCTGTTTCTTCTTTAGTTAATGAAGGTTATTCAGTTTATTTTGATACTTCTGGTGTGTCTTTTAAACTGAATGGAACTTTTATAATAAGAGGAATGGTTCAGAATTATCTCTATATTGTCAGTCCTAAATTTGAAAATGATAATATAATAACTTCAGCATTTAATGTTAATTCATCTAAGCGTAAGAAACCTTCGGAGAATTTAACCCAATTGTGGCACTTACGGCTTGGGCATATTGCCTTAGATAGGATCCATAGGTTGGTAAAGGCCGGGCTTCTGGAAACAGATCCTACGGAGATCCTTCCCACCTGTGAATCCTGCCTGGAAGGCAAGATGACCAAGAGGGCCTTCAAAGGCCAAGGAGTGAGAGCTACTGAGGTATTGAAGTTAATACATTCAGATGTATATGGACCCATGAGCGTCAAGGCGATAGGAGGCCATGAGTACTTCATCACTTTTACTGATGATTACTCAAGATATGGTTACATTTACCTTATGCATCGGAAGTCGGAATCCTTTAACATGTTCAAAAAGTTCAGGGCTAAAGTAGAAAAGCAGACATGTAAATGTATAAAAACCCTTCGATCTGATCGAGGAGGTGAATACCTATCTGACGAGTTCCTTGGGTATTTGGTGGAGCATGGGATAACATCCCAGTTAACTGCTCCAGGTACCCCACAACAGAATGGAGTCTCTGAGAGAAGGAATTGAACCTTGTTGGACATGGTTCAAAGCATGATGAGTTATGCCTGTTTACCAACGACCTTTTGGGGATATGCCCTTCAGACAGCAGCATATGTTTTGAACCACGTTCCATCTAAATCAGTGCCTCAGACCCCTAGAGAACTGTGATCAAGGCAAAAGCCAACACTACAGCATTTCAGAATATGGGTATGTCCTGCACATGTGCGGATAGACAAGAGGGAAAAGATGGAGCCAAAGTCCAAAGCATGTCTGTTTGTAGGGTATCCCAAAGAGACTAAAGGTGGACTATTTTATGATCTTGAGGAAAAGAAGGTAATCGTTTCAACGAATGCCATTTTCCTAGAACATGATTATGTTATGGACCACAAGCCTGCTAGTAAGGTAGTTTTGGATGAGCTACTGGGTACTAGATCAGAGAGCGCATCCGAAAGCATAGTAGGAGCTGACGTTACAGATAATAATATACTAGATACTGTAGAACCTATTAATCCTGTAACACCACCACCACCTCGTCGCAGTGGGAGAAACATCAGAGCTCCTGACAGATACTATGGATAAACCTTATTGGTTGATCCAGAGGGTCAGGAGGATGACCCACTGAGCTACGATGAGGCAGTGGGAGCTTCTGACAGCTCTGACTGGCAAAAGGCTATGGAGGCAGAAATTGGATCAATGTCCCATAACGCAGTCTGGACTCTTGTTATACCATCATCCAATATTAAACCTATTGGGTGTAAGTGAGTGTATAAGAAGAAGAGAGGATCCGATGATACAATAGAGACTTATAAAGCTAGATTAGTTGCCAAGGGTTATACCCAGAGAGAAGGGATCGACTTTGACGAAACCTTCTCGCCGGTAGCTATGATAAAGTCTATTCAGATCCTCCTATCCATTGCAGCCCATTATAACTGGGAGATCTGGCAAATGGATGTCAAGACAGCATTCCTCAATGGAAATTTAGAAGAAGACATTTATATGATTCAGCCACCAGGCTTTGAGTCAGAGGGTCAGGAACATCTAGTTTGCAAGTTGCAGAAGTCCATTTATGGACTAAAGCAAGCATCTAGAAGTTGGAACATCCGTTTTGATCAGGCAATCCAGTCATATGGATTTAGTCAAAACGAGGATGAACCATGTGTATACAAGAGGACTGATAAGACCACAGTAGTATATTTAATACTTTACGTAGACGATATTCTACTCATTGAAAATGATGTAGGAACATTGTCAACGGTAAAGGTCTGGTTGTCAACACAGTTCGATATGAAAGACCTAGGTGAAGCGAGTTATGTTTTGGGGATCAAGGTAACACGTGATCGCCAGAACAGGATTCTCTCGCTATCACAGGCTGCGTAAATAGATAAGGTTATGGCTAGATTTGACATGCAAAACTCCAAGAAAGGTTTTGTGCTATTTAGACATGGTGTAAAACTGTCTAAGGATCAATGTCCTAAGACACCCGAGGAGAGAGCAGAAATGCAGAAGATACCTTATGCTTCAGCATTAGGTAGTCCAATGTATGCTATGCATTGTACAAGGCCTGATATCTGTTTCGCAGTAGGAATGATGGGTCGGTTTCAGTCGAATCCGGGTCCAGATCACTGGACAGCAGTGAAGTGTATACTCAAGTACCTTCATAGAACAAGGGACTATGAGTTGGTTTACACTTCACAAGAACTGACGCCGATTGGATACACAGATTCTGACTTTATGTCAGATTTGGAATCCAGGAAGTCGACATCAGGTTTTGTGTTTATGCTAGGAGGAGCAGCGGTTAGTTAGCAGAGTGTGAAGCAGAAATGCATCGCAGACTCTACCACAGAGGCTGAGTACGTTGCAGCGTGCGAGGCAGCCAAAGAGGCGGTATGGCTCAAGAAATTCCTTACGGATTTGGGGTGCGTACCAGAGGCGCAGTTACCTATTGTGCTTTACTGCGACAATAGTGGGACGGTAGCACAAGCAAAGGAGCCAAGACATCACCAAAAGGGGAAGCACATCGAGCGCAAGTTCCACTTGATTCGGCAGTTTCAAAAGCAAGGGCGAGTAGCGGTGACACAGATTGTATCTACAGATAATGTTGCTAATCCTTTCACAAAGGCAATACCTACCAAGGCATTCGAGCGACATGTGGACGCGATGGGAGTCAAAACCGTTTTGCTTCGCTAGACCAAGTAGGAGATTGTTGGGATTATTGTGTTCTAAGCTTGTAAAACTTTATGTTTTGGTCTAATAAAGATTGATAGTTATTATTATATGAGATGCATATAGGTGCGTAATATAGTTACGTGTTCTTTTAAGAACAGAGAGCCATGGTTATATGGTAGTTCACTGAGTTGAAGACTGAGTGGATTGGTCCCATATAATCTAAATAAGTTCGCAGCTATGATCAGGTTGGTCGCCTCATCATGATAAGCTGTTGGCGATGACAGTTCATGGGATGTCTTCACCATGGTCATCACCAGGCACAGTGTCTGTGGCTGAACGGAACTAACACGGTGTACAGATCAGTGAGCAGACATTGGTACACTAAGCCGTGTTTCTGCTTAGGGTAAAACGGTCCTAAACCCTGAGGAACCACGTCTGATGGACTAACCAGTTGCGTGGTGCTTTGGCGCACCAATGTGTGAGGATCCATATGCAGTGATCCAAAACCACGATGTACTGGGTTACCCGGCTGGCGTTGCATTAGCGTGTCACTCCTGCAGGCCATCCACACCCCTGATGGGAGGTGCGTTCCTTGGTGTGACTTACACTGTACCAAACCCAGGCCTGGTGGTCATCAGTTTGACTGTTGACCGGGTTCGATTACTCGATGGGGTAATCAGAGGTACGATGTATAGGTCAACCTGGAAGGAACCAAGTCATATGATCATTCGAGTCTGATGGTAGTCTTCACCGCTCGAAGTGAATCATGGCATCAAGTGGAGGGACAGCGGGTTTACCACTACTAAGCGGAGAGCAGGGGTATTATGGAGAACATAGTAAGTCTGGGTGAATTGGAGTGCAGCCTGCGTCGCACTCTGGGTGGCTACGCAGGTTAACTCGAGCTCAGAGGATCGATGGTACACTCGGGTAGTGTGTCGATCGAGCTTGAGTTGGAAGCCATGAACCCCGGTCCCTGATGGTTCCACCTTATCAACATTATGTACGGTTCTTGAACCGTCTCCTCGGAACACCATAAGCATAAGGAAGAAAGAAGTATACGCTCCGTGTGTGCTAGGCACTAGAGCACGGTAGATGCGTAACTACATACGAGTACTAAGGGTTGAGCCCGAGACTAGTGCAGAGTCGCATGTAGTAATCCCTAGCCATAAGTGAACTTCACTGCATAGGTGCGATGCACCGGGGTATGTTGCGAGTTGACTAGTTGACTTTGCTAGAGGCACCCTCCGGTGGCCTCAGTTAATAGTAGGTAACTAGTAAAGATCACTTGAGAAGTGGCCGCTAGGTATCGCACGCTAGAAATGGTCAAAATGAGGCGTCGGGGCGTTTTGGTAAAAACCTCACTCTGCCGGACCTCACTGTTGGCCGACCCTAGTAGTGAGGCACCTTGCTAGGGCCGGCCCTATGATGTAGGGATAAGAATCCCTCATCTATAGGGCCGGCCATATGGATAGGGATAGGGCGATAAAACGGTTAAGATCGAGCCCTAAAAAGTGGGAAAACGGATAAATACAACGAGAGATAAAAAGGAGATAATGGAGAGATAATGAGGGGGGGTCATTATCCCCTTGGATCCTTATCCAAGGGGGTTGGCCGGCCCTATAAAAGGACCTATGGGCGCCGGCCCCATGTGCCAGAAAAACCGAACCCCCTCCTCTCTCATCTCTCTAGTTCTCTCCCTAATCTCTCTCCGTTTTCCGCTTGCTACTTTGTCTTCCTCGCGTGGAGTTCTGAAGAAGGAGAAGGGTCGTTCTTCGGAGGCACTCAGAGATCCGAGAGCGACGTTCCGTGCATCGTGTGAGATCGAGTGAACAAGAAAGGTAACATCTCCATTCGTACCATCGGCATCTTCGCGAACGATCTTCCGTCTCCATCGACAAAGAAGACAATTCTCCGCGGTTAAAAGATCCGTACGAAAGGTATGTGTAAATTAACATGTAGATCTAGCGAGCATTATGATTTGCATCCATGCTAGTTAATCATTACGCTAGATTGCCGTTAGGGGTTTTCGATTCTCGTGCATACACATGCACACATATGTAGATTAGTTTCGATGAAAGTTTAAATCGTGTAACGTTCACCATGAACGGTCTTTCGACCGCCAAATCGCTTCCGCTGCGAGCCTCTGACCCGGATTAACTTCCAACATATCTAACAGGTGGAATTGAACCTACAATCACCTCACCAAAGTACCAGTTGTTTGGATGATTCAAACGTCGACTTGCCAACCTAATCAATAATGAATAGTTATATGAGAAATTTTAGTGCCATCATACAGTTCATCCTACCCTTTTTTAAAATTTTTTTGGGACCAAAACATCCTTTTCAGGTCAATGCATGTGCCTGCCTTCCTCCTCCTCTTCCTCCCTTCTTGCCCCCCATCGTCCTCCGTCACAAAACTGACAATTGTTGTGGATTGTGCAACGACGGATCTAGCACTCGATGAAAGAAAACCAACCACGAGAGAATAAATACAAAAGAGACAAGAGACAATCACACAGATTTATCCAGGTTCGGCAAAATTTGCCTACGTCCTGTCTCAAGATCCTAAACTTTACTATCTTGGAGAATTGGATTGAAAGGAAAAAGTATCCTTCTTGATCTACAAAAAAATCACTCTCACCACGATCTCTCATTGATCAATCGTCGCCTCCTACTCCTCTTCTGGCCAATCTAAAACCTCTCCCAAGCTTCTCAATTGTTTCCATAAAAGGTACACAAAAGACGGCTGAAAAAACCATTTTATAGGAGCCCAAAATCAACCCTAAATCGAGTCAACCCACGCCTCCAGTTGAGTCTTCGCCCAGGCACCAGACAGCTACAGCTCAGGATTTCTCTGGTCTTCAGATCACCCGGGCGCCGACAATCCTTCGCTCAGGCGCCTGAGTCTTTAGGCTCCATCCATATCGATCAACGGTGGTGGGGGAGAGGAGGGTGGGAGGAAGAGTGTTGGGTTTAGTCCCACATCGGCTAGGGCTGGGCAATGATGTGCTTAAATACCCTCTGGTGGACCTCCCCTTACCACCCAGGTTTTGGGGCGAGAGAGTATCTACAAATGGTATCAGAGCTAGGTTCTACCTAGCCAGATTTAGTTGGGTGTGGGCTGGTTGTACCCACGTGTCTCGTCCTCTGGTACCATACGAGGGGGGGGGGGGGGGGGGGGGGTTGACGGAGGTTCAACCCTAGCCTTGTGTGAGGGGGTGATTGTTGGGTTTAGTCCCACATCGGCTAAGGGCTGGGCAATGATGTGTTTAAATACCCTCTGGTGGACCTTCCCTTACGAACCGGGTTTTGGGGCAAGAGGGTATCTACAAAGATGAGGAGGAGGAATAAGATAGGGGAGGAGGCTGCTAAGGATGCTAGGAAAGGGTAACAAGAGAAGAGGGAAGAGAAGAAGGTGGAATACGGTGGTCATTGCTGTCCCCTATGCAGGCCATCGCCGCTCATTCATGCACCTGCTTCACCATTGCTGTCACATGTGTAGGTTACCTCGGGTTCTCAGGGCAATCCATTCACCTATCGAGGATGTCTTCCATTGAAACTCTACCGATGTACTGTGATGTTATTCAAGGCATGTGATGCACTTTGGAGCCACTAATACAAGAAAATTTGTGGAGCCATTAATGGGGAGGGCTTGAATCCTAATTGTTAGGAAGTCTTATCTTTCAAAGTGGTTTTGATGAATTTATAACTTCCACTTTTATAAGTTTCAAATTAACTAGTTAAAAGTTTCGGATATTTTGAGTTACACCTCCAAGTTTTGGGTCGTATATAACTTCAGTCCAAATTTTTTTAAAAAAAATTGTGTTACCCCCCATTCCATCACTCTGCCGTCTAACAGTGTTAGGCGGGCTGACGTGGTGTTACCAACCTGAACTATTTCTGATATTACCCTTGTGTGAATGAACATATATGATTAATTTATCTAAAATAAAGTAGATCAACAATTGATCGATCATCCCATATTTTCTCCTTTATCCCGCAAGAATTTCATCACCGCAGTTGAGCTTTGTTAGAGTGTTCGAGGAACCTTAGGTCTCGTCTGGATTTGGAGCTTCTACGATAAGCTGATAGAGGTTACTTTGGTTCCAAATCGAAATTGTGATAGAGGGTTCGAAGTTACTTGTGCAACCTCTTTCGTGTTGTCCACGGGTTTTTTATGAAGTAGCTTTCGATTTATGGCTTTTTGGATGATTTGATCATTGCTTTCTTGTTGCTTGAGAAACCCTTATTTAGTTTGTTGTTGCAAGTAAAACTCTATACATTTTTTTCATTTTTTGATAAAATCATGTACATTTTTTATTTTTCTTGATAAAAAGCTTAATGTTTTGTGACAATTTTTCAAAGAACCAAGTTAGATTATGAAAATTTTGCTATAAACCTATTGTTTTCCTTTTTTTAGGCTTGGATTCAAGAAGAATGTCCTACTTTGATGTTATAAAGTAGAGAATACATTATGAGGGCAAGTGGAGGTATTCGAAAAAAGTAATGGCAATATCATATTATAAAGATGGTAAATTCGTGGACACCGGGGAGATTGATGGTAACACAATGTGTTTTATAGACTTCTTGGATTGATAACTATTCCGAATGATAATGAATTGCTAATTATGTGGAGGAATAATATCGTTGTTGATGAATATGCTAACTTGTTTGTTTCTTTAAATCAAATTGTACCACATATGATTCTAAGAGATGAAGTAGATGAAGATGATTGTGAAGAGTTGATATCAACCCCTTCTGGGTGCCCCACTCCAAAGGCGCATGTCCTCCTAACTAGAAGAATGTTCTTCCAACTCCGCTATTACAGAGATGGATCCAACAATTGTTTCTAATAAAGGCACCCCAAGTACCAAAACCCCAAACACCAAAAGTTAAAGAAATTAAAAAAGATTTGTGCCACAAGGAAATGATACCCAAGGACTCCTCTAAAGAAGAGGAAAGTGAGCACTTCTAACGCATCGATTCCAGAGAGTTACTCAGATAATATACTCACCGATGCAGTTGATGATGTTTTTGTAGATATGAATGTTTTGTATTATCTTTCTGAATCTTTTTTCCATTACATATATATATGTTGGGTTTCTAAATATAATATATTTTTCATGTTGATGACATAATATTGAAGAAGTGGATCCTGAAGATATCTACCATAGTTCTACTTCATGATTAGATGATGATGATCTAGTATACCAAGAAGATATAGAATCAGAAGAGGGGGAAGATAAAGCTGATGACTAAATTTGGAAAAAACATTCACCATTTGCCAAAGTTAATGATTTTGTTAAGAGCACAACATAACTCGACAATGATGAGGTAACTCATGGTGCTCCAGCAGTTGATGAGAATAATATTTGGATAGAAAAATTATAGGATACCATTGTAGACTGTAGGAATTGGTTGAGAAAACATAGAATTACGAACAAGTTTGTTATCAATTTTATTAAAAATGAGTGGTATAGAGTTATGGCTAAGTACAAGGATCAACCTTGCAAGTGGTACCTATATGCTAGAAGGACCAATGATGGTTATCCTATGCAGGTGAAAGATTTGATTAATGAGCACACATGTACATATGATGCTGGTTCTAGAAACCCTATTGCCAATGCCAAATGGATTATAGATGCAATTGAGGAAGATATGCATCATCACAAGTCCTAGAAACCTATAGATATCATAAAAAAGATGTGAAGTAGATACCAATTGGAGTTCATAAACTATATTTTTGATATTTTTAGCCTAAGAGCATGGGTTTCCATAACTCTAGATGATCATAGGATTGTTTGTTGAGGTCCAAGGATGCACGGGTATGAACAAAGCACCACCAATCAAGCACCTCACCCCTTGCTCTTTGTCAAGGTGGTGTGATCGATTAGGAATCACACCCGATTATCACGACAAACAGTTGTAGTTAAAGGGCTAATCCGATATCGCACCCTTGCTTTCCATCAAGGCTCCTAGTGCAGTGGCCATCTCCGCTGCCAGTCCAGCCGGCTCGATGATCGCTGGCCCTTCTTCATCGATGCTCGGCGGGATGGCGTGAGCCCCACCCCCTGCCCTGAAGATGGGGTCATCGAGGTTGAAAGGAGACTCCTTCGACACCACCTCGATGCCCTACTTGCGGGAAGGCGCTCTCCTTACTACTTCGAAGTCGAAGGCCATATCTGCTGGCCTGGCCCCTTCCTGAGCCTCAACCTCCATTGCTTCTTCTAGACGGCCAGGCCGGGGGTTCGCATCAACAACTGCTCTGGCCTCGGCAGCCCTGATCTCTTCCGCTCTGGCCTCTTCCTAGGCCTGTCAAAGGACGGTACCAGGTTAGGGTTGGGGTCAAATCGGGCCCGGCCCTTTGTTTTAGGAGGTCAACCCTAGCCCTTCAGGTCCAAAAAATGATGGGCCCTAGCTTGACCCTTCAAAGGCCAGGGCTGGGCCAGAGCCAATCAAGGGCCAAGTTGATATCACTAAGATAATGATGATCGACATATTTATTTATTCAGTTAGGTCATTAAGGAAGGGTTAAATCATTTTTGTTTCTTCCTAAACTACTCTTATGTTAGTGTCTTTAAGCTTTTGGCATTCCGTTAAGACCCTACTCATTTATTCGTTCTAGAGACTGATAATACTGCTTAAAAAGCATTATAAGTCTTATGAGTGTTATACATATAATACTTCTAATACTAATATATCCAAACTTGATAACTTCAATTCCTATAGGGTTACAGTGAGTGACCGATTATTACTAATTAGTCACACTTAGTCATTGGTTTAGCCCATTAATAAGTATTGTATATATTATATAATTTATATATATGGAGGGCAGGGCCTAGCCGGGCCGGGACGGGCCATAGGTTTCCTTGGCTCGGCCCTCATCTTGGAGGGCTTATGAAAACCAGACCCTGCCTACAGGCCCTTGGCGGGCAGAGATTTAGAGGGCTTTGGAGTGCCGGACTGAGCAGGGTATCCTCTCCAAAGGGCCAAATTGACAGGCCTACCTCCTCCTCCTCCTCCTCTTCCTCCTTCTCCTCCAACACTTCGTCGCTTGAGCTACTCTTGTGAGTACTCAACTTCTCAATCTCCTCCTGGGTCAGAAGAGGGGGTGGGGAATTGGGCTTCATCTTCCGGGCTCACTTCGGGGCCTTGTCGGACCGTCATTAATTGTAAAAAACGATGATCCTCGACCGTCATTATTTGGATGTTTTGGTGTAGTAGACTAGCGACCAAAGCTTCGAAGGCAAACGTATCCACTTAATATGCTTCCACATTCTTAGGTATAACTTCTAAACCTATGATGGATATCACTGGACTAATGGAATGGAGAGCAAATCCTATACTTTCAAAAACCTAGGGTTACTTGCACTTCCGTTTTTCGTATTTGAGCATGTGTATGAACATATAAAAGGTTTTACATCTTTAAAACTTGCATATTTCCATTGCATGTGTGGGCTAGTCCCACATGTGCATGGTTTTGATTGAAGATTAGACTTTGTACTAGCAGGTACAATGACCATCTGCAAGGGAACTTGGAGAACAGAGGATGGCAATTAGGCAGGGTGGGACGTGTTTCTTTAAGAGCGCATTTAATGCCTCTTCATCCTCGGCAGAAACAACTTATTCCCCTTGGTGTAGTACTACTGTGTTGACTTTCCATGGTCGGGATCCTTCGACACACTGGTGTAAGGACCAACGCTGTCACGCCCCAGAAATCTGGAACCGATTCCTGGGGTGTGAAGTGGGAAAAACTAAAGGGATTTATGGTTTAGTCAGCTATCTATGCCAATTAGGGTTTCTTACAGGACTGCGTCTCTCTCATAAATGAAGAAGGAGGAGGGAGAAATAAGGAATATTTTAAAACATAATTTTTATGAAAATATTTTTTATTTTATTTAAAGGAAGGTAGAGAGATAAAATTTTGCCGACAAAGATAGAGAGATAACAAAGCTCGACCTTTAACAAGGTTATCCTCTTAACATGTGTGACACGTCGGCGCCACTACCTGCTGACAGGAGTCCCTCTAAGGGAGCATGGAGCTCAAGCCACTTACGGCGAGCTAAGAGTCTTACCCACTCCCCGACACTCAGTACACTAGTTTAGAGGTCCTATCTACAGGGCTAGTCAATTAGGCCATTTAGATACTTATATTTTTATTGTGAGCTATCCTAGGTTTGTGGCCTTGAGGAGAGACCTACCCAAAAGAGTTGCAGCTGTATCATTGCTACTAAATACCACAAAACACCAAGACTATATAACTCTAATAATAATCCATTCGATTATATTGCCAGAATGAAGAAAGACTACAAGACGACAACTGAAGGTAAGATACTACCGTAACCTAACTCCGCCTCTGGCCTCCCACTGCTACTCCTGACCTTCATACCAGCAGGAGAGTCTACTCGTGGGAAAGAGTAGCCCCCAATAGAAAATTAAAAGATTAGCCAAATTAATGGCTAGTGACATTCTAGTATCCTTTAATAATATGAGACAACCAAATTTATTTAAATAACTCAAGGTTTAACAGATAGATCTACAAAAATCTACATTCTCATAAAATTCCTACTGTCACTAGGTTGTCTAACCTAAAGTCCATTCAATATTAAATAAATTAAATAATCATCTATCCTAATGTGAACCCCGGATATTTTGTTCATCCTGCCCCCGGTCGGGCATTACTATAGGGCCTTTTATTTCGATATAGAGGGCCAACTCTCTCGCCGTGCATCCACCAGCACCGTGCACAAAATCACCCATATGATCATAAGGGGTTTTTTCGTCTTTCATGGTGGAGCTCTACCGCCCAACTTGCTTTCTTTAGGGTCTTCAATTACCCCGGGACAGAAATTGCTAGGCCAATCTCTACTCGAGGGCACCTCCTATTGGCTTTACCACAATCATTGCCCGTGACCCCCCAGCCTACTGATCTTCAGTTGTGCGCGCAGGGAGGTTTACGGCCCTTGTGCGCTCGGGGTCCCAATCTTTTTATAAGAGAGTTTATCACATAGTTATCGAAAATGCTAAACAATAATAAATCAATTTTGATATTTTACATTGAGATTCGTACCGCACTCACAGCCCATGGACCACATGATATATAATAAGATAAACACTCCTCTGGAACCCAGTTTAGATATGATCACCACACACTCCTACCGGAAGGGTAAGGGCCATACTTACTATTAATTATTATTTTATTCAAATTGTGGTTTAATTAAAGGGAATGTCTAATTCCGGTGTCCATACAATAATTATGATTATTTTATTAATATTTTTAAGCATGCGTCGTTGGACTCGCGACTTCGCAATGAGGGTCCATTTGACCACATGCGGCGATGCCCGACGGGACCCGCATGCAGTGTCATGGACACTTACCCTAGTTATTCTTATTTCCCACTATCAAAGACCACAACAAGGAAAAGTAGATGTCACCTGGTTGGTGAGCTCCTACTATGTGACCTCTGCTCCGTCTCCGACTGGGGTCAACACGTCAACGAACTGTCAAACACACACAGCGGGCCTATGGTCATTGCTTGCTACCAAGTAATACGGGTTTAGGGCTGAGTTGGCCAAGTCAAGAAATTTAGGTGTCATCAGACGCCACCGGTCTACCGGCACGTAAAATGATGCTCTAATGGTACCGTTTTGGTTAGTCGGCGTTGCCGATGCCAAAGGCCGTACTAGGGTCTACTAGCACTAATATGACTAAACGGTCAGACCCGCATCGGGCAATAGTGAAATTGGCAAAGCCAATCATGTTCAGGCTTGAGGGCTCAAAATGGAATCGCACTAGTGGCCAACCTAGGCCGCTAAGCAATGCATTATCGCCATGGAAAACCATCTCGGGCGCATATGACCACACAAGGTTTTCCATGACCATACTTTACCTAGGCGGTCGAAACCGCATCGACATTATGGGTTTTGAGGCAGGCGCGACCCAATGAAATCAGGAATGTTGTCAACAACACATCGAAGAAATAATTGTTCAATTAGGGGCTTTCGTCTTCGGCCCTCGGCCACGTCTGACAAGCCGGAGAGGTTTTTAGGCCAAACTCGGTTTCCTTGGAAATCGGGCACAGGGCCCGATCACTATAGCGAGAGAAGGGACAAGGTCAAGGGTTGATATTTCGACCTAGACTTGGCGAGGCAGCCGTGGGTGGTCGGGTGCCACCTAGTGTTTAACTGCCGGCAGCCAAGTCACCGGCAGCCATACCAGCAAGGTGAGAGGATAGGGCGATCTGCACCGGGTCGGCCTCGCCGACTGCACAGCCACTGGCCACCTGGCCGATGGCCATGGCCATGCTCAATGCAACAAGGGGTTGCAGGGTCAGCTATTTTCCATAGAGCCACAAGGGATTAGGGGGGTCGGCTAGATTCACACGGGAAAAGAAAGGAATCAGGGGAGGGGGCTGACCATTCAGTCAGGGGAGGGTCGTCGGCCTGAGGAGAGACCTGACCGAGGCTTGGTCGGGCCTCGCCGGCTGTACAGTCGCCGGCCACATGGCCGGTAGTCATGGCTGTGACAAAGGGAAAAGGGCAAAAGGGGGTGGTAACTGGTCGGATCCATAGCACAAAGAAAAAGAAAACAAGGGGAGGAGGAGAGACTGACCTGGTCAGTGGGGGGGGGGGTCGGCTCCGGCTGCTACTCCTCCTCCGACAGACTGCTTCCTCTCCGACGCCGTTGCGCACAGCCACTACCAGGAAGAGAGAGATCAGAGGGGAGAGATGAGAGATCGGAGAGAGGGGTGAGTGGTCGGCCTAAGGAGAGGGAAAAGGGGGTCAGGATGAGAGGGAGGTGAGAGATGAGAGATCAGAGAGGGGGTGAGGGGGGTCGGATCTTTAAAGGGGGGAGGGGTGGCGACAGGTGTACGGGCGAGATCGAGGGCGCCGGATTTCGAGGGATTTGGGTGAGGGGAGAGCAGGGGCGGAGAGGGGAGGGAGAGGGAGAGGTGATGGGAGAGATGGGGTCGGGATGGTGAGGGTGAGAGGTGAGAGAGAGAGAGAGAGAGAGAAAGAGAGAGAGAGAAAGAGAGAGAGAAAGAGAGAGAGAGAGGGGGGGGGGGGGGTTGGGTTGGGGTTTGGGTTCGGGTTCGGGTTTTAGCTTTAGGATTTTTTTTCTTTCAAACTCTTAAAGTGGTCAAGCAAGCTTACTCTCGAACCTGTGTCGCGCCGTGACCCGCCGGCACGCGAATCTCACCGAATCCGATTGAACCGCCAAAAAGCGTGATTTAAGTATATTACTAATAATATTATGCATGACATGCGTTGATACATGTGCGCACATGCCCATGTAACGATCACTACTCTTCCAATGTCGCCTAACGACCCGAACCCGGGGCCCACTACCCGGTCCAACACAAGTTTGAACACATAGCATCGACAAACAAATTATACAACATGACAAATGAATCCAAGCAATTATTATAATAATATTAAAAGAAAACTGAGTTGCCTTGCGCAGAAGAACTTGAAGCACCGGTTATTACATCACAGTACCCCAAATCTCGGAATGGCTACCAAGTCCTCTTCTTATTGATATTCTTGAAAAAGGTGAATTGGGCTGCCATCTCACTTTGAGTTAAAAATGAGAAGTGGTTGGATGGCCCCGAAGTATCGGCACTATGGTCCTTGAGCATATACTTCTTGAAGAAGTAGCCCAAGGGGACCTTGATCTCCTCCCTCTCCTCGTTTTCTCAAAAAACCGTAGAAGCCTCCATGAATTTCCTGACAACTAGACAGGACGTTCATATGCTGCATGCCTCGAGGACTCTGGCACGTATCTAACTGACAGAGTGGGAGGTGGCACCTAGTCTTCATATGACCCACTGACACCACCAGGCCACTCTCTGACTCTCAGTTCGGGCAGTTCGATACCTCGAACCCGGAGAAGTTTAACTGGTTCACGATTAACTCGATCAAGTAGGGAAACCAAGCACCATCCAAGAAGTGGAACTTGGCGACACGCAGGAGGAGATCCAGAACCGATCGGTTTGATGTTCATCGAAGCCTCTAATTTGGTGAAACTTGGTGTAGAAGAAACACCTTGAGACATCAGATTCAACGGCGGTGCTAAGCGGCGAAGGAAGGGTGACACTAGCAATGGAGCTCGATGAAAACAAGTGGGGTTCAAGAATAACGAGAGTTCTTGCGGTAAAAGAGTAGAGGAATTTGGAATGAAAATGAGATCTACCCCCCACGGGGATTATATAACAAGGGGAAGCATGAAAAATGAAGTTTCACTTTAATCTGAAGCAATGCCTATGATACTAAAAGAAGAGCCAATAAATCTCACCACGCAGGAGGGCCATGTGGCGAGGCATAGCTCTGCAACTTTCCCTTGGAGATGAATAGCCAAAGGAAAAACATGGAATAGTAAAAAGTCGCTAAGTCTGAGGACTTGCAGGTGTAAACCGCCAAAGAGATGGACAAAGCTATCTTCAGAAGCGGAACTGCCAAAGAGGCGGATAAGGCTAACTTTAGGAGTGGAACCACCAAAGAGGTAGACAATACTACCTTTAGGAGTAGAACCACCAAAGAGGCGGACAAAGCCACCTTCCGCAGCAAAACCGCAAAAGAAAAGGACAAGATACCTTAATGAGCAAAATCGCCAAAGAGGTAGACAAAACATGACACTGTCACTCCGCGCCCACTGCACCTTCTGTGCATCATTCGGTCATGGAGGCTGAATGCATCTACTATACATTAGGAAAGAGGAGGAAAAAGAAGAAGGGGAGGAGGAAGAAAAATGAAAGAGGAGGAAAGAAGGAAAAGAGTAGGAGGAAGAAGGAAGAAGAAAGAAGAAAGAGGAAAGAGGAGGTGGAAGGAGGCGGAGACTGCTAGGCGACAGCGATCGTAAGAATAAAAAATAAAAAAAAAAAGGTGTGGTGTTTTTTAGAAAACGACTGTCTTTTGCAAAAGGTGGAAATTAGCTGCCTAAGGTTAAAAGGTGGGCTGTATGGAGCCTCACCCTTTCGATAATCACCAAAACTCACCAGCCGTAAGCATGCCGTCACCATCAGCCCTCCGTTCCGGGGCTGTGTACTTGTACTTAATCGCGTTTCCCACTGGTTTCCTCATCTGAGTGATTCCCAACCATTCGCGTCGTTGACACGCGATAGTTGGCCGGCCGGTTTTAACGTCCAGTCCCCCCTATCGTTTAAGTACTCTTTTTTCCAATAACTCCCTCTCATTTTTTTTGTACTCTTTTTTTGTGGATAAATTATACGTTGCCCCTCTTAAGTTTGGCAAAAAAACTCTTAACCCCCCTATAGTTTATAACGACATTTTGCCCCCCTTCAATTCAGTTTGATTAGATAAAAGTTACCAAAAGAGGATATAAAGTAGTTGACAAAAGGAGTATTGTGCTAACATTTCCAACTTCAGGGAGCGCTTTGGAGCAAAATAAACTACAGGGGGCAAAATATAATTTACCATTTTTTGTTTTAGGAGTCGCCATCACAACCTATTTGTTAAAATGCGTCAAAGGAGAGGAGGGAGGGATTGAGTCTGGTTCACGCCACCGGGCTGTCGTCCCCCTCCGCCCGCAATCTTACTATAAAGTCCCCGCAAACCTTTTCTCCCATGAAACCATCGCTTCATCTCTCTCTCTCTCTCTCTCTCCCCCCCCCCCCCCCCCCCCCTCTCACTCTCTCTCTCTCTCTTCTTTTGTCTATAATTTTCTCTTTGTGGGTTGGGTTTTGTGTGAAGAAATGGATCATGGGTTGTTCTAGTTCAGCCCAATAGGAACCCAGATTGTGATAATCTCAAGGTGTTTTGGTGGGGAGGGGGGGGAATGGAGAAGCCAAGCATAGTGAGGCATGGGGTAATGAGATTGCCCCCGGGGTTCCGGTTCCATCCCACCGACGAAGAGCTCGTGGTTCAGTACCTCTGGAGGAAGGCCTGCTCCTTTCCATTGCCGGCGTCCATCATCCCGGAGATCAACCTCGGGAAATACGACCCGTGGGACTTACCGGGTGAGTAATTATATATATATTTTTATTTTGATTTCGGTATCAATTTCATTGGCTTAACATCCCAAATCATGACATCATAATGATTGAATTTAAAATAAAATATCAATAAGTTCAGGATTTGTGCGACAAATTTTTCATCGAGTTGACTTTGCCTCTTATTGAGATCAGCAAAAAGTCGTGTAATGATAACGAACATTAATATGCTTTAGTACCGATTACTCACACATATATTGGATTGTGTTTAAAGATTGTTTTATCCTTCATTTTTTTCAGGTGGGTCGAATGGAGAGAAGTATTTCTTCAATCAAAGAGAGGTGAAATACCCGAATGGGAGCCGGTCCAACCGGGCGACCGCCTCCGGTTACTGGAAGGCCACGGGGAAGGACAACCCAATCGTAGCCTCCAGGTGCAACCAGGTGGTGGGGATGAAGAAGGTGCTGGTCTTCCACCGGGGGAAGCCTCCGAGCGGGTCGAGGACCGATTGGATCATGCACGAGTATCGCCTCGCCAGCCATGGAACTAAGAACAAGTCATCTCGTGTGAGCTTCCAATTCAATCTAGACTAGAACATCATCATCATATTTAGATGAACACAAACTCTTGAAACCATTCTGAACTTCATGATCTTTGTTCATGCAGTGCACTGGGGTTTCCACTGAAGATTGGGTGCTCTGTCGCATTTTTATGAAGAAAAGATCAGCTAAGAAGATGGATGTCGAAGCAGCAGAACATGTCCACAATGATGGCCGAGCCAGGAATGGCGGTGTCGGATTTGTCGATCTCATGAGCCGACAAAACATCGAACCGCATGCTTCCCCGTCGTCGTCTTCGAGTTCGGATTCCAGCTGTGTCACCGAGGTCTCCGATGGATCCAGCAGTGGAGAGGAGACTAGCTCCAACAGCATCAGCTCATTTCCATGAGGCTGTTTTTTTTTTTTTACCAAATGTATCAGAATTGAAAACCTTCCCTTTTGTTCTCTTTCGAAACTCCAATTCAAAGAACCTTTGAGCTGCTAATTCTATATTAGATAGCCTCTGCTACTCTTGTAAGTGGTTCTATTTTTCTTACAGCTTAGACTCAGGAGAGCTTTAAGCAACAGCAGAAGGGATTGTTTGGTTCAGTCCCAATCGGCTAGGGGGGCGGGGCGGTGGTGTCTTCATATACCGTCTGTGGACCTTCGCTTATTTTTGGGTTTTGGAACAAGAGGGTATCTAACAGTGGTATCAGAGTGATGTTTCGCTCGGCCACGGTTCGGTAGGGGCCAAGTTGTGCCTCTTCTCATGTTTCGCACGAAAGGGTGACCGCCGGAGTCTGTCTACCTAGCCTCGTGGTGTTCCACACATGAGCAGGGCCCTCACTCTAGCCTTGTGTGAGGGGGAGTTTGTTGGGTTTAGTCCCATTCGGCTATGGGACTGGGCGGCTTCATATACCCTCTGTGGACCCCCCCTTACAAGCTACGACCCAAGTTTTGGGACGAGAGATCATCTACCAGAGATTTTCCATTAAACCCCTTTTTTCAAGAAGGTATACATATTCAGTTAGAGCGGCGCGTATAAGTGTCACTGCACTAGAGAGACCACAATTGAAAGCATGCTGACCGCAGGAGTACAAATTTTTTTTCCTTGCCAAAGATTCCACTACCATCAATCTATAATCAAAAGTAAGATGGCTTTACAAAGCAATGGAGAATCCAATGCAGCTAGAAAGAGAGGAACAAGATCAAAGAAAGCAAGATGAGGCATAATTCCACATGGTTTGAGAAGTATCATGTTGTTTATACGCCACACACGACGTAAGACAAATCCGGGATACGATCCTACGACTACCAAAGAGGAAAACAGCGGATCAACAACCAGGATCAAATCAATGCTTTAGACTCTCACTCATTAACCTTGAGGTGATTGCAGTTGTTCTACAAGCAAAAATAGCAAGATGAGGCATAATTCCACATGGTTTGAGAATTATCATCTATATAACAAGGGACGTCGGTAATGTGTTGGCTAGACAAAACGGAAACTGACTAGGACAAAACAAACTCTGACTAAATAAAACCCCTCTCCTCTCTCTCTCTCTCTCTCTCTCTCTCTCTCTCTCTCTCTCTCTCTCTCTCTCCCCTCCCCCCTCTTCGATCTCTCCTCTCTCTTCCCCCTATCTCTTTCTCTCTCTCTCTCACTCTCTCTCTCTCTCTCTCTCTCTCTCTCTCTCTCTCCGTATCTCTCTCTCTCTCTCTCACTCTCTCTCTCTGATCTCTCTTTTCTCTCTCTCCGTCTCTCTCTCTCTCCCCGATCTCTCTCTCTCTTCGTATCTCTCTCTCTCTCTCCATCTATCTCTCTTTCTCCAGGTCTTTCTTCCAAGTCATAGCCGTCCGTTGCACCCATACCCGACCGGTGCATCGCACTCACCCCAATCGGCAGCAAATGGACGACAGTGATCAATCTCTCTCCGTAACAGTCGTCCGTTGCACCCATACCCGATCGGTGCATCGCAACTCACCCCAACTGGTAGCAAAGGGACAGCAGCGATCAAGCTCTCTCTCTCTCTCTCTCTATCTCTCTCTCTCTCTCTCTCTCTCTCTCTCTCTCTCCGTATCTCTCTTTTCTCTCTCCCGATCTCTCTCTCTGTATCTCTCTCTTCCCCTGATCTCTCTCTCTGTATCTCTCTCTCCCCATATCTCCTCTCTAACTGCATCAAAGGGAAGGCAGTGATCAAGCTTTCTCTCTCTCCGTAACAGCCATCCGTTGCACCCATATCCTCTCGGTGCATTGCACTGACCCCAACCAGCAGCATAGGGACGGTAGTGATCAAGCTTTGCCGACAAGTGTGTTGTCGTCGAAGGTGGCCCGTTGCAGTGCCGACAGGCATGGGCATGCACTAGTGTTATTTATATGCCATACACGATGTAAGACAAATCCGGGATACGATACTATGACCACAAAGAGGAAAACAGTGGATCAACAGCCAGGGATGCAACCAATGCATACTTTAGACTATCACTCATTAACCTTGTGATCATTGCAGTTGTTCTACAATAAAAAATGACATGGCCTTGCAAAAGCAATGGAGAATCCAATGCAGTTAGAAATAGAGAACAAGACCGAAGCAAGAAAGAAGAGGAATAATTCCACTTTGGTTTGAGGAGAAGAGGTCATTGGCTATTTGGGTACCCTTGACAAACCCATCTTAGCCAAAAAGACAAAGCACATGTATTGTTAGTTGCACCAACAAGTTAATTGAAACCCCAAATTGATTAGGACCCCCTCGTTCTGTCCTCCTGCTCCGATCAGTCGCCACTCGCCACCCACCCCTCCCCTCTATTTCTTCCTCCCCCTAATCCTCCCTTCCCCCTCCTCCCCACTTTGATCTACCACCACTGTATCTACTCTACTCTCCCTTTCCTACTCCTCCATCTCTCCTTTTCATTTCTCCTCCTTCCTCTTTGCTATAACCCTAACCCCCTGAGATTTATCAGTGACAATCAGCCGACATGGTGTGTAAATAATTTGGACACTATCCACCAATTCCACACCTCCTTACTGTCGATAATGTCGGCCAGTAGCCACTGACACTGTGTGGAATTTTTTTTAAAATAACCAACGAACAATTCCACACTAGGTCAACCGATAGCCACCGACACGTCTCAAGTGGGGTTAGGGTTGTGATGGGGAGGTGGGAGGAGGGAGGAGAAGGAGGAGGAAGAGGAAGAAGGGAGGAGGAAGAGGAGAAAGAAGAGGAGAAAGAAGGGAAGGAAGAGAAAGGAGGAGGACCGGTGGTGTCTGAGGCGACGGCTTGTTACACAGAATCGGTGAAGATGACGATGGAGTGCATGGGACTAGTGGCACCGGTGGTAAAGGCGGCGATGCCCTTATTTATAGGCTTCGGAGGCCTTAGGGACACATTCCACATTCCTTTTTTTTGTTATGTAGGGTTCACTTATCAATTTCGGAGTGCAAATAACAACCCTTAAAAAGTAGTGGGACTTAGTGATAGGTCCCTGACAAAAGAACCCACTCACAATAAGTACCCCTGCAAGTTCTTTATCGCATTAGGTCCCTCTCGAAATCCTACGGATCCAAAAAGAAAAAGAGGACATCAATGCCCAACCAAAGTTTATCAAATTTACATTTCTTGCTATTAAGTGAATTCAAACTCTTTTTGACATAAAAAATATTTGAAACCACTCCAAATCATCGATTTAAAATCACAAAACAAAATAAAAAATTTTCTGCATATTTTTATTAATTTTTTTTATTCTAACAACCGAACATATAATTAGTCTTTTTTATCGAATTGTTACTCTTTATGTGCAAGATAAAATCGGTTTGGTTTTACATCGTTCAATGCAATTTTTGGTTCAAAAAAATTTATATTTTGATTAGATGAACATGAATATCATTTAACAAATAGTTAGATTATCCTTAACATGAAAGTGTTTTAGAATTGAATGGGGCGATCTCAAGGAGCGAGGAGTTCACAAGGAGCGAGGAGATCTCAAGGGGCGAGGTAGATGGGTGGTGGCCTTGTGGGAGGTTTTAGGGGGCATTGTTCCCGAGATAAGAATCTCGATGGTGTCACCCTCCTACTCCTCATCCCTAACCGCATCAGCAACCTAGGGATATGTCCTCCTATGCCGAAGAGGTGAAGTTTTCGGGTTTGTGTGCGACGGCGATTCGGCAGGCGCACCGACGAGGAGGTTTCTCGGGGTCTAGCGGACCCAGACGGCAGTGCCACCGGTGCAACGAGAGGGATCACCTCGTCACCGACTGCAGGAATGTCCTAGTCTGCTTCACCCGTGGTAAAGTGGGCCATACCTCCTTTCATTGCGGATGGATCGGCAACCCTCCAGCGCCTCTTTCGACTCCTCGGTGTGTCAGGGTCGGGGCTTCGATCACTCTTCGAGACGATCACTAGTGTGAGGAGATGATGGAGATTCTATCTAGATTTGGAGTGTGTCGGGTGTTTCATCGCTCAGTCTCCGTGGTCAATCTCTCTGGTTTCCTCTAGCAGGCTTGGCAAGGTTCTTGGGCCTGGCCGGCACAGAAGATCAACAATGGAGAATTCCTAGTCGAATTCCCATTTTGGCAATTCCTGGAGATCGATATTGCACGCGGGGTGCGGGACTTGGGAGCCATCTCGATTTCATTTCGACAATGGGACGAGCTGAGCGGGGCAGTAGGCAAGCGGAGGAGAACAGCGGTGAGGACTTGGGAGCCATCTCGATCTCATTTCGACTATGGTCTGGTCCGGCAAAGTTTCAATGTCCACCCTTCGATAACCCACCATCATTTCTGCTAAGACACTCTTATCTCTTATGAGCCCATCCTAGTCTCCCCCTCGATCCAATTATATCATGGATGCGGAATCTTCAAGGTGCAACTGAATACCCAAGTGCTGGGAGAATGTATGTTTCTTCCTTCCCCACCTCTTGGTCGAGTTCCTCCGGTGGACCATGACGAAGGTCATAGTGGGAGTGAACAAGAGGTGGACTCGTGATCCCACCTGGCTTTGGTCCACTAGTGGCTACTTTTCTCCATCCAACTAGGTTTTGGCAACCCTTCTTGCGACCCCTGGCTCTTCCTGTTGTGGTTGGTCATCTGGGAGGTAGAACAAGGGAGGTGGTAGAGGTGGCGGTGTCGTGCCAGGGGCAGTGCGGCAGTAGAGGCGGCGGTGTCGAGCCAGGTACTCCCTATCTTCGGCTGATATCATAGGAGTCTGGTATCCCTTGCCATCCTGGGAATGATATGTTCGCCGATGACTTTGCTTTTGGTTCAAATTTTGAATGGAATGAGGGCGCCAACAACTTTTCCGTTCCGGGATTCGTCAACAGTGACGTGGGGGTGCGGGCACTCATTAGCAACCCCTTCATTGACATACATGAGGGAACCTAGGAGGGGTGCCATGATAACCCTATCGTGGGTAATGAGCAAGAGCATTCGGGGGATGCATCCCCACCTTTCATGGAGGAGATCATACCGATCACGGAGGATGGAACCCCTTTGTATTCAGGGGAATTTGACTACTACTCTTGGTGCTGACAGGGATTCCTTAGGGGGAGGAGAAGCATGGATAGCGGCTTTTGGGGGGTTGGAGCAACCATCTGGTATGGGGGATACGCAGCAGCGATGCGCACCGAGGAAGAGCTTCCGACAGGTGTTGTAACATTCCTCAGGGGACCTGCTGCTGGCTCAGGATCTAGTCTGTTAGAAGATGTGTCTTTTAAAATTGGACTTTGCCGACACCTCTATGTCTTTACCTCTGACACTTCTTGAAGATAATGTAATGGTTGATCTCCTCTGTCTATGGCCAGATTGACCACAGTAGAGGGGATGACTTCTGGAAAGAGTTATCCTCTCTTAGGGTGAACTTTATTGGCTCGTGGGTCATAGCCGGAGACTTCAATGTCATGGGAGGAGCGGGGGAGAGACTCAGGAGCGATGGAGATTCTTCAGCCATGTGAACCTTCTTGGACTTTATTCGGCAGTATGAGTTTTGGATTTGCCACTATCAGGACGCAATTATACTTGGAGCAAAAAGAGGGAGGATGCAATCCGGAAGATGATGTAATGTTTGATCTCCTTTGTCTATGGCCTGACTGACCACAGTAGAGGGGATGACTTCTGGAATGAGTTATCCTCTCTTAGGGTGAACTTTATGATGTAATGGTTGATCTCCTCTGTCTATGGCCTGACTGACCACAACAGAGGGGATGACTTATGGAAAGAGTTATCCTCTCTTAGGGTGAACTTTATTGGCTCGTGGGTAATAGTCAGAGACTTCAATGTCACAAGATGAGCGGGGGAGAGACTCAGGAACGATGGAGATTCTTCAGCCATGTGAACCATCTTGGACTTTATTCGATTGTAGGAGTTTTTGGATCTGCCACTATCAAGGCGTAGTTATACCTGGAGCAAAAAGAGGGGAACCCAATCCTGGCCAGGTTGGACCGGTTTCTTATTTCTGTGGAATGGGACATTCTTTATCCGGGGACCAGTCAATGTGGGCTAGCTTCTTGTCTTTCCGATCATGCCCCCATCCTTTTGGCGACAGACTCAATACCCTCAGTCCGACCGCCCTCCCGGTTTGAGATGTTGTGGACACGTGAAGAGGGTTTCTATGGTCTACTGGAGGGGTGGTGGAATAAGGCTGGTCAACTAGAGAATTCAATGTTAAATATGACTCATAAGCTCTATTTCATCAAGAAGAAACTTAAGGTTTGGAGTAGAGAGCACTTTGAGAATATCACCAAGCAGAAGGCCTCTATCCTTGCCTCTATCCAAGCTTTGGAGGTATGGGGGGAGGTGACCCCATTGATGGAAATGGATAAAGGGTAGAGATCCAGGGAGCAGTGGGTCGAATTTAGCGACACCAACACTCCGTACTTCCACAGACTCGTTAATGGACGACGTTGCAAGAACTTCATCTCCACCTTGGTCTAGGATGGCATCACCCTCTCCTCGACACCGGAGATCCTTCAGGAGGTGACGTCCTTTTTCAAGGAGTCTTTTCGAGCGGACGACCAGGCATGGGTGTCCATTGACTGGGGTGCTTTGGACATGCCATGACTTGGGTCAGATTCAGCTATTGATGCCGCTTTCACGGAGGAGGAATTTTGGAGAGCAGTTTTTCTCTCCAAAGGAGATGGAGCTCCAGGTCCTGAATGTTTTCCAATGAGCTTCTACCAGAAGTTTTGGGATATCCTGAAACTAGACCTTTGCTGGTTCCTCACCGATTTCTTTGGAGGCAAGGTACGCATCCATTACTTAAATTATTCTTGGATCATTCTTTTACTTAAGAATGTTGGTGCAGAGAGCATTCGTGACTTTCGACCGATTAGCTTGGCAAACTGTCTATACAAGATTTTTTTGAAGGTGCTCGCTAATAGGTTGGCAGCCAACATCGATTCTCTAGTGTCCCCATCCCAGACGGCCTTCATCAAAGGGAGGATGATCCTTGATAGTGTGGCGGTGGCTCAGGAGACCATCTTCCACCTTTGTGAATCTGATCGGAAAGTGGTGCTCCTAAAGCTTGATTTCGATAGGGCTTTTGATTAGATACAATGAGACTTTCTTCTTGATCTATTGCAAGCAAAAGGCTTCTCGGACCTTTGGTTGGTTTGGATTTGGGAAATCCTTTTCTCATCAAAGATTGCATGCTCGGTGAACGAGGTGCAAGGGAGAGAATTCAAAGTGCACTTGGGATTGAAGCAAGGGTGTCCGCTGTCTCCCTATCTCTTTAATTTGGTGGTGTGTGTCTTTGATGCAGTTATCCGTAAGGTGAACCTCAAGGGGCTCGTGAATGGTGTTGGGGGATCCGGTTGGTCTACTTCCAATCTTCATTACGCCGATGACTCCCTCCTCTTCACAGATGCTTGTCCATTTCCGTTAACCTCCCTAAAGATCCTTCTTTGTGGCTTGGAGTTGTCCTTGGGTCTGAAGATTAATTTCCTCAAGTGCAATATCTAGTTTATTGGCCATGGAGATACTGGTCTTGCCTACGCCAAGCTGTTGAACTGCAGGAAAGCGTTCTTACCTATGAAATACCTGGGGATCCAAGTCAGCGATAAGGCTTTGAGGCGATAAGATTAGGAGAAGTTAATTCAGAAGGTTGAGGAGAGGCTAGAGGGATGGCAGGGCATATTTCTCTCTACAGGCGGATGGCTCTTTTTTGTGTATGTGGTCCTCTCTACCATTCTTTCTTATTACCTCTCATTTTTTTACATCCCTTCTTGGATGATCAAGAGGATCAACAAGATACGGCAGTCTTTCCTCTAGTGGGGAATCGGCAACAGGGGGGGCTACAGCTTTTTTCGCTGGGACCAGGTTTGCCTTCCTAAGAATCTTGGAGGCATGGGGTTGCTCAACCACTGACGTTTCAACATCTCCATGCTGGAAAAATGGTGGTGGCGGTTACGATAGGACTCCACTGGTTCTTGGCGTAACATCTTGCTGGCGAAATACGTCAAGAGATTCTCCCCTATTCAGTCCACGAGCAGAACATCAGGCCACATTTCACATTTCTGGCGGGGGGTCCTAATGGTGAGAAATCTCTACAAGGAGGGGAGCATTCTCACGTTGGCCAATGGGCCAACATCAAAAATTTGTGAGGATGCTTGGCTCGGGGAAATACCTCTTGGGAGTCTCTTCCCGCTTTCTTTCCTTTGGCCTAGCGACAAGGGGCGTCCGTCCGTTCCCAGGTCAAGTTCGGTCAAGGAGGAGCCATTTGGCAGGTGCGACTGCTTTCACGCCTACCTTCGGGCGAACGCCAAGAACTCAGAGACCTGACAATGCTATTCTCGGAGGCATGCTTTTGCCCAGTTGCAGACGGTGTTTGATGGTATTGGACGGCCTTGGGAGTCTTTTCAGTGAGATCTTTCTACAACAACCTCCTTCCCCCTATACAGCGCTTTCGACACTCGAGGGCTATTTGGAAGACGAAGGCTCCAGCGAAAATCCAGATCTTCTCCCTACTGGTGGTTAGGAATAAGATCCTCATCAAGGCATGAAGCAGAAGAACAGACAAGTGACGGAGTCACTATGTACCTTCTGTAATACCGAAGGAGAGAATGCTTCCCATTTGTTGCTTGGTTGTCCCTTTGCCAGGCTGGTGTGGGACCACTTCGAGGCGAAGTGTGATATCACTTGACATCCAAGAAGTCTGAAGGCAATGTGGAGTTCATGGCACAAGAGACGAATTCACAAGGAGATCCGTCCGTATTGGGATATTCTTGCCATGGGGATTACTTGGGTTCTCTGGCTAGAGAGGAACAACCACATTTTCAATAATAAGACTTTGGATGCAGATCGGTTGTGTAGATCAGTGATCTCGATCATCAAGCTTTGGATTTATACCATGGGCAGAGAAGTTTAGTGTTGAGGCTACTACCTTTTGTAACAAGATAGCTTCTTGATTTTTTTAATATAACTGGTTGGGGGCTACCTAACCCTCCCTCCTTTTTTATATGTGTTTTCAAAAAAAAAAAAAGGTACTCGATCTTTTCTACCAAATTGTTACTCTTCTATGCGAGATATAATCGATTTTGTTTAGCACGATTAGATGCATTTTTTTGTTACAACAAAGACCATATTGTGATTAGATGTATATAAATACTATTTATAACAAGTTGTTTGGCCCAGTCTCAACCCGGGCTTAAAAAATCATACACTCCGGAGAGAGAGAGAGAGAGAGAGAGAGAGAGAGAGAGAGAGAGAGAGAGAGAGAGAGAGAGAGAGAATAGGAATCGTCTCTTGAGGTTGCCCTGTGGCACCTAGAGAAGGATGAGAGGCTGACAAGTGGCACCCAGTTGTTTAAGGCTACTGTTTTAATATATTGTGATAGATAAGCAACAATCAATCTATAATTAATACTATTTAATTACCATAACAAATTGTTACTCTTTGCTACCCGATTAATTGTTACTATTTACCAATTGTTACTTTTATCTATAGGTAACCAGATTATTACACTTTATATATAGGGATAAATTCGATATATAAATAATTTTATTATTATATGTGTGTGGTAGAGGGATCCCGTTCTTACCAAAGGCCAACTGCAGCGACCTAACGTTAAACCCATACTTAACCTGTCCTTGTAACTAAACGGATCTCTTGTCAAGGACCTTAGGCACATTACCGCTAAAAAGTATGGGAAATTTTATTCATACCCCAAAAATCTGTAATTAGCCCCCGTATCCCTAGCGTTTCTCGATAACTTACTCAACAATCCTTTAATACCAACAATGCCCTTTTTTTTATACCCCAAACCCCAAAGCCCCTGCTCAGCGTCTTTTGTACCCCAACCCAACCCAATGCTCGTTTAAACTTAGCCCCGCCCAACCCGTCGAGTTGTGCGGGGTGGGTTCGGGTTAACCCGCCCAAAGTCGGGTTGGGTTCGGGTTGGCCCGCCCAAGTTGCAGCTAGGGGTGGCAATGAGTCGTGTCGTGTCGGGTTCGTGTTGTGTCTAGTTTCGTGTCGTGTCCAAAACCCCTAGACCCGGACCCGACCCGTTTAACTAATCGTGTCTAGATCCTAAACCCGTACCCGACTAGCTAATAAACAGGTAGACACGATAAGACCCGATAAGACCCGTTTACCACCCGGATCTATTCAGTTGACCCGATCCGACCCAATCCGACTTGACCCGACCTGACCCGAAAGACCCACTGGTTTTATATATTATAGTATCGGATTGTTGGTAGACCCGACCCGACATGACCTATTGAATACTAAACGGGTCTTCCTGGGTTTACCGTGTCCAGACCCTAAACCCGGACCCGACCCGTTTAATAAACGGGTCTATCGTGTCGACCCGTTTACGACCCGAACCCGTTTAGCCTTGACCCAGACCCACTAACTTCGTGTCGGGTCGAGGAGAAATGATTCGGGTTGGGCTCGGATTAGCCCGCCCAAATTCGGGTTGGACTCAATTTGGGTTCAGGTTGGCCCGCCCAAGTTGCAGCTCTACTTGTGCCTTCAAGTATCAGCCAACTGCATGGGGTTTATTTAAGAGTGGGGTGTATTCAAGAGTGCATATAATTGGGGTATATTTAAGGGGGTATGTGTTTGATTGGGGTATAATCAAGTTGGGGCGGGCCATTTAACTGGGGTGTATTGAAGGTGGGGTGTAAGGGGGAAGGGTATTTTTGGAAAAAGAATGGGGTATGAAAAAAAAAAATGGGGTGTATTCAAGTTTCTTGGAAATGGGGGCTAATTACAGATTTATGGGGTATGAATAATATTTCCCAAAAAGTATTTGGTGGTGATCTCATCCAGATTGAGGCCCATGGTTTAAATGCCATTCGTATTAAACAGCAGCAGCTCCAAGCCTCCAACCTAGTCAAATGGGAACACATCTTCTAGGTGACCATAACCTTGTGGTTACTCATGAAAGCTTCATGGCCTCTTAACCGTTGATAAAGGATCAATACGAAAATAATAATCTTTTCGAGTCCTTAATCGATCAATCTAAATACGTAAAGGTTGCATTTGTTTGCACGTTAAATAGTCTATCATGCATGTATGAAGTTCATACTTGAAGTTCATGTCCAAATCGTTACTCCCCCCCCCCCCCCCCCCCCCCCCCGCCCCCCCCCCCGGAGTATTTAAGAAATACCCCCTTCGGTCTTAATTTTTAATCTTATCCCTCTTGAAAAAGAACCCAACTCTTCTGCCCCCATTAGGGATGGCAATTATTCGGGTTTACCGGGTTACCCGACCCTATTGGGACAGGTTTGGGATGCTCAAAAACAGGTTTGGGATATGAATTTGAAACCCGGTTGGGTTCGGATCGGGTTCGGGTTTTATTACAACCGCCCCGACCCAACCCAGGTATATAACATATCAAGATCATATAATAAGTTGACATGTGCTTATAACTGCGTGATCGTAATATAGGAGGACCATTTGCTATGTTACTATGTAGAGCTGCGATTAGGTAAGCCCAAGAAGTTAAATATATAGTTTTTATAAAGCCGATCCAATCCGACATGACCCGCAATACATAAACTGGGTGGGGCGAGGCAAGCACGGTTTTTTCCAATGCTAATTGAGACGGGTTTGAACATTACCATCAAAACCCGAAGCGGGTTTGAGACGGATATGGAGCAGGATAAAATATAATGGGGTGGGTTCGGGATATAGCTGACTCGCCCCAAAACCAACCCGTTGCCATCTCTAGTCCCCCTTTCTCTGCCCCATCATCTGCACCCAAGATCACAGTCGTCCATTACACCCACACACTACAGGTGCAATGAACACAGCCCCAACCGGCAGGCAAATGAACGTCTATGATTGGCCCAACAACAATGGCTCCGGCTTGGCTCCTGATTGTTGTCCCTTTGTCCGGTGTTTGGGGCTCAGTGCGATGCATCGGTCGTGTATGGGTGCAGCAGACGACTGTATCATAGGATGCAGATGATGGGGCACAGAAAGAGGCAGACGATTTAGGCTACTTGAAAAAGGCCACCATAAAAATTCATAATTTTTAATTTTAAACAGAGAACATATGCTAAAGGAGTTATTTAATCGACATGAAATTGCAAAATAAAATAAAATTTTATTTAATTATCTTCATATGATGGTTGGAGCTAATCAAAATATAAAATGTACAAAAATATTATTTATGTCTCTAAATAGAAAATTAGCTTGTCACTTTCTGGCAATTGGCAACTTAATACTCCCAAACCATAGATCTAAACTACATTAAAACAAAATTATTGTAATATACTCGATCTAAACTACATTAAAACAAAATAAATGAAGTGTTCGATGGGTGAAGTTATAGAGTCCAGCAGACCGTAACTTACGATCCGCATCTTTCCTTGTCATTATTATAGGAACCCAAGAGAGATGATTGTGGTTCAGGACATGATGAGTTTGATTCACATCTTAGAAGGTCACCAATTTTGTTGGGTATGCCAACTAAGCCTGTCAATTAGGCCCTCCCAGAAGGACACCTGGTCCCGCACAGTTTATAAAAGCCTGTCAAAAACCCGACCCGTTAAAGCCCTTCCAAAGCCCGATCAAGTCCGGGTTTTGTATGTTAAAGGGCCGACCCCGGATCCAAGCTTAGTGTTTTCCGACCCAATCCGGCCTGTTTAATAATATATAGGTATATATAATTAATTTTATATATTAATTTTATTTTTTTAAAAAAAAATCTATATTAATTTTATTAATATTCATAATTCTATAATTCAGAATCTCTCTCTATATATATAATGGATGAGCATCAACACAGCTCCACAAGACATCAGTAATTTTTAACTATTCTTAAATAATTTTAATTAAATAATATAATCTCATTAATTAGGTAGGATTTAGGGTTTAAACATGCATGAGCTCATGCTATAGATGACTAATGCTCCTCATGCCACTACATTGCCCAAAGGTTTAACATGCATGAGCTCGTTCACATATGATGGTTGTCTATACATAGGTCCGGACCTGGCCCATAAGGGCCCGAGCCCGCCTATATATGTAAGGGCCAGGCTACGCCCGGCCCGAGCCCGGTCCGTTGACAGCCCTAAATTGCCAACTCATGACAAAGCTGGGCCCAACTGAAGTGACTCTAACTCACAACCCACAGTATACCGGTCAATAGTGAGTCCACTCTCCTTGCTTGAGTCAGATTGGAACAAGGGGGCACCGCCTTCCCCCTTATATGTATACTAAAAATGTTTGTTCATGTCGGCACTCGGACGGCCATCTTCGGCAGCAAAACACATCTGGCTATCTTTGGCGTCATCGGCACTGCAACCATAGCCTTCGATGGTAAAATGCACCTCAGGTGATACTGGTTGAGTTTGGCTTACAAAAACCAGACCCAAAGTGTGCTAGCAGCAGAGAGTGCGCCTGCCCGGGCTCCTAACAGGTTCACCCGGGTGTTCAGGGCCTGATAGAAAGTATCTGTGTGCAAAAAATTGTTTGGACGAACACAATCAGCGTCTGATTAAGTATCAAACATATTTATGTGTTATTCCAGAGATGCGATTATTTCTTGTGGGTTGATGATTCCGATGGTTCTATTGCGAGTTCGGTGTTGAATGACAACCGCAATCACCATAATAGAGATACTACTGCACAAGATATAGGTGAAATAAAGCTTTATTTGAGATTATTGGTAGGATTAGTAGTCATCATATGATGTTGGACATTTTAGTTTTTATTACAGGTCGTGTAATATAAGTGGTTTATCGTTGCTTAAACAATTTAAGGTTGATATAAAGTGGCGTTTTAATCTTAGTGGGGCTGCATATAAATTTGGCCCAATCATTTAGAATTTTGTTGAAAGACAACAATCATATTGCATAATCGAGCATGATCCATTAGTTTATAATTCATTAGAGATTATTGATAAACAGTGTCAAAATGACTGTTATAAAACTTGATAAAAAAAATTAAATAATAAAAAAAAGCATCATTATATATAGGTAAATGGCCTGCGTAAAGGAGGTAACCATACCAACCACTTCGGAGATGTTCATACTCTTAAGTTTTTATAGGAATCAAACAACAAAACTGATAGAAATACTAGAATTTAGCGTTCAGAGCCTGCCCACTTCCTGACACCAAACATCGAAGAAAATTCAAAAAGTCAGTTCCAAGTATGCTCACTTCCTGACAACCAAACAATCGAATCAGGAGTTTCAAGTTCATTCACTTCTGAATGGGATGTTCAAGTGGGACGACTGCAGATGTCGGATCTACATCGGATGCGGCTGGATTTAACTCAAGAATTGGTTCCCAAGGAGTGGAGGTTGATGACTTTCCTCCTCTTTGCTTCACCCCCCATAGCCCCAAATCTTGAGAGGAGGGGGCTCTTCTCCATGGGGTTGAAGGAGGATTGAGGGATAGCTCTGGTGTTGTTTCAAGGTCTGCCGAGGCTTCGAATGCTCATTAGCTGTTTGGTCATTTGTCTGAACCACGTATGTCTACTACACTTGGTTCCAAAGAGCCTGGGGCAAAGGGTGAGGGAAGGGAGATGTGTCTGTTTGTAAAGGATGCTGCTTTGGAGAGTGCAGCAATGATGGTGCGGAGTGGCTCTATGGGTGGGGATAAGAATGGAAAGGGCGTTGTTGAAACTTCTTGTGCGCAACAGGTGTTTGTGGGAAAGCCCCAGCAACTGCCAGCAAATGGTGAGGCTAGTTTTTGAGGGACTACTGGTCCTCTTCGGGTAAAGGAAGGTCTTTCGTAGAGCTAGGTGTGTGCAGGGTCTCCTAGGCCAAAATTTTTGGGGCTTCTGCGTTCTGTGGAACCCTCGGTGGTGAATGGTAAGAAGGTGACAGTTTGTCCATCGGAGGAGATTGCTAAAAATCTAAAAGAATCGGATAGCTCCTTGGTGGGCTATGTGGTGGATAAAAAATCATATTTCTTCCATTTGAGAAGTGCCTTGATGCGACTTTGGAGGCCCAAAGGTACCTTGGAGTTATTCTCGAGGGAGAATGGGGCCTTTATCATTCGTTTTAGTGAGGTGGGTGAGATGGTGTAGGCACTAGCGGGTCGGCCTTGGTATATCGAAGGGAGACCACTTGTGCTGAAGAGATTAAGTAAGGTCCAAAATTGTGAGAGAGATTTGCTTACTTGGGCGCAATTTCCCTTTCTTAAGGTGGAATTATGGTCGAAAGAGTTGCTTAGTAGAATGTGTAGTGTGTTTGGCCATCCTCTATATGTTGATGAGCCCACGAAGATGAAGCAACGGTTGGCCTTCGCACGCTGTTGTGTGGAAGTGAGCGTTGACACGGATCTCCCTAAGGAGGCGAAAGTGAGAACTGATAAAGGTGAGCTGATCTCTATGCAGCGAGCCATTTATGAGTGGAAGCCAACCAAGTGCAAGGTATGTAATGTGTTCGGTCACCATGTGGACAACTGTACTCTACACCCAAAAATTAACTCCAGTTGGAAAAGTCTATCATGGGCTAATACCAAAAGCTCTAAGAGGGTGTGGCAAGCTAAAAGTCGGGGTAACCCAATTGGGGGACCGCTGCGATCAAGATTGCACCGGCTAGTGATCTTACGGTTGTTCTTGCAATGGTGTGCCCGGTTGTTGATGATGCTAAGGGTGCTCCCCTTATTACTGCTGACAGAGGCGCTGACGTGTTGGAGTTTAATCCTTATACCAGAGTCGCAGCAGAAGCAAAAATATAGATCTGAAGATTAGGTGGTGTATGTTTCATCATAATTTTTCCACAAGACAATGTACATACAAATCTATGAATCTAGCATATGTGCGGACACCATAGAGCCATATTACGATATACAAATGATCTATATGAATGCATCTAGTTAAGTATTTAGAATCATCATAACTTGCGGATCTTAGATCCGAGGAAAGCAGAGCAATGGTTGATGACGATTCGCACGTAAACCAAGAGAAATATTATCGGATAACATCTTGTCCTTTGTGAAGGGAGGAACCCATGACGTCCTATCTCTGAGTGCAAGGATGACACGCCGACAAAGGATGACACGTAGCGAAGACGACAGAGAGCCTCGAATATCTCCTCCTTCTCTTTATCTGTTCTTCTTCTTTTTCCTTTCCTTCTTTATTTCTTCCTTTTTCTTCTTCCTCTTCTTCTTGGCCGAAACCACAAAGAGTAAGACAGGGGGGTCAGATTTCTCAATGGAGAGGGAGAGCAAGCTAGGGTCATCCCCTCCCTTTCCTTTTCCTCTTATACAGTCGGCCCCCTAGTGCTTAATGCAAATGTAAGCAAGCTAGGGCCAGCCCCTATAGGATAGAGATAAAAAAAGGGAAGGGGGCGGGGGTGGGAGGGGGGGTTGGTTACGGCTTCCCTTATCTCTATGACACTTTGGATGAAAATACCTTTATATCGGGAGATCGCTGATAGAGAGATAGAGTGTGATACGCTTGTCGGAATCAAGTTCCGTCAGCATTTATGAGCTTCTGGAATTATTCTGCTTATTTTAAGATCTATATTCAATATGTTTTGAGTCATATTTCAGTATTTATGAAAATACCCTTATGGCCCCTTAACATATGTGAATTCGATTCTTAGGCTTCGGGCTTCCACTTCATCGTACCACTTCGCATCTAATATATCCAATCGGATCGGAGAATAATTCCTATACGCAATGACATGGTGAAACCTTCAGGGTTCAAGATTTCTAGCTCTAATTGGAACCCTAATTAACTATTCCGGTTAGGGGTGTGCAGGATCCAAACCAAACCGGCCAAACCAAACCAAACCGACCAATTTTGATCGGTTTCAGCACACTTAATGGATAGAATCAGATTGAGTTTTTAAAAAAACGACATGATTGGATCGGTTGACGGATTTGTAAATTCAAAATCGACCTAAACCGAACCGAACCGACATATGTATATACATATAATATTTTATTAAATATACCATATGTCCTCATATACCCTGGCTACCAACAACCATTGCAATACTATAGGATCACTCAAAATCAATTAAAAAATCATATTTAGGTCTAATGATTTGATAACAATTATTTTTTTATAAGTTTGAACTAGATCCTAATAAATGGGGGGGGGGGGGAATAAGAACATGGTCCAAAGCCTAAACCAACCATCCAATCCAATCCAAACCGACTTTAATTGGATTGGTTTGGATTGGATTCCAATCTTAGTTCGGTTTGGATCAGATTGAAAATCCTCAAAACCGACCAAGGTTAGATCGGTTTGGGTTTTGCCTAAATAGGTCGGTTTCGAACCGATGCACACCCCTAGTTCCGGTGACATATCGAAAGTTCCGCTAATCAATCTTAATCCAATTAACACGCGTAGCCACCCAGAGTGCGATGTGAGTTGAACTTTAGTAATCCTAACCTTATATTACTCCCTTGTAACCCTACTCCCTATCATACTCTGACAATCTTTAGTCCCTCCTGTTACCGGTGCCATGATTCAACTCGGGCGGTAGGAAGCACCATCAGACCCGATCGATCATATGCCTATGATTTGGTGACTTGTCATCTATAACACCACACATATTTCGATGCAATTATTAGCAACCGGAACGTCGTCAGTTATACTAACAACCACCATGCCTGGATAAATTATGTGGATAGATTGACTCATCAAAACACACCTATCCAACTCTGGATATCGGATAACTTATAGGGGTTATATGCCACTTCAGCGCCAACCGAGTAACCCAACATACCATGGTATTGGATTATGGAAGATTCACACACGTTGGCACATCAAAGCACCACACAACAGGTTGTCTCAATATGCATGGTCTCATAGGGTTGAGGATAAATTATCTATAGGAGTAAGACGGCTTTTGCACCAGTTTCTGATATACTGATCTGTGCACCATCTTGGTTCCTGTTCAACTAAATCATTGTGCTTGATCAGGCGAGTAGAGATCCAACGTTTCCACTGTGAAGATTTCACCATATTTTTCTACCTGTCAATAGCTTATTCCCGGTAAAGTTATCAGCATCACCAAAGGTGTGAACTCAATCTAAATCTATATAAGACTGGTCCATTGGGTCTCCCAAGCATGGACTCACCATACACCTCAGTGGCCTACTGTGTTTTCTAGGGTCCTAATTATATATGGATTACACATACCAAAGTAGTATTCTAATTGAAATAATAACCAAAGACATTAATATTAATGTTAATATATAAAATCCATGCTCAAGACACACGAGCTATAACAATCTTCTACTTGGTCTAGCGGGGAAAAACAGTCTTAACTCTCATAGCGTCCAAGTGCTTCTCAAAAGTCTTTGTTGGTAGTGCCTTTGTAAAAGGGTCCACCTGAGTCACTGCAACTTCCCCACGCTTCTGCTATTCCCGGATAATATAGTTTTTTTACTCAATATGCTTACTCTTCTGGTAATATCTTAGCTCTTTGGATTGTGCTACTGCTCCAATATTATCGTAGTAAAGGACAATAGAGTCTTGAGCTCTCGGTATGCATCGTAAGTCTATTAGGAACTTCCTAAGCCATACCGCCTCCTTGGCCACCTCGCCCGTCGCAACGTACTCAGCTTCTGTCATCGAATCCATGATGCATACCTACTTTATGCACTTTCAACTGACAGCTTCTCCTCTCAACAAAAATATAGGTGCAAAAATTATACCTGACCGGACCAGACATACATGAGCATACGCAGCGGCCCAAGGAGGCAAGCCCAGGCCTATGGACCTACTCTATAAGACCTACAAATCAAGCCTCCCCTCTTATTGGGCCCGGGCAACGACCCAGTAGGGAGCCATATAGGAGGCCTGGGCAACAGCTCCCATAAAGGTCTAAGCCCAATATCACCTTATCACTGCCATATCAATACAGGCTTCAGTTATAAAAGGACCTCTATGACATTAAAAAAAGGGGTTGAAGAATGAATCAACGGAAGCGAGGAGATTTCAGAGCTAGGTCCTGAGCTCTCTTCTTCCTTCTAGTTTCCTTATAGTTGCTCTGTGCAACCCTATTACACAAAGCTTTTCTCGACTTATCGAGAGAACGCTCACCCCTCATATACTCATATTATAGTGAAGATCAGGTGGCACCTCTCACCCGGAGATATAGGTTGCGAGATCAAACTTCAACAACAACTCTCTGTGTCATCTCTCTTTCTATCTCTCTCTCTCTATACTATAATCTCTAACCCTCTAAATCATCCTTATTCAATCAAGCTGTAGGGGGGGTTCCCAATCAAGGCAGCTTGAAAATTTCTCTCACAAAAAATACAAATCCCAACATCGATTTTCTAGATTTCGGATCTACTACAAAGGCAAAATCCGTATATCCAATCGGTGTTAGATCCTATGAAGAGTAGACTAACTTATAATCTTTCATTCTATAGAGATATTTGAGTATACTTTTTATAGCAGTCCAGTGCTCCAGGCCTAGGTCTGACCGATACCTACCCATTATGCCTATTGTATAGCATATATTTTGTCTCATGAACTGTATGACATACATCAAACTCCCTACAACCAAAGCATAAGGTACCTTCTATATCTCTACCCTCTCCTCAAGAGTCTTAGGACCTAGGCATATTGAATCTGACAAAGATAGTATCTAAATAGGCTGATTATAACCGTAAAAGAATCTTGTTCTGATAATCTCGTGTTACCTTGATCCCCAGAATATAACTTGTTTCACCAAGGTCTTTCATGTCATACTGAGAGGACAATCACACATTTACTATAGACAATATTCCAATATCGTTTCTAATTAGCAGGATATCATCTACATAAAGAACCAGAAAAAATATTATAGTCTTATCGCTCCTTTTATAAACACATAGTTTATTCACGTTCTTTCAAATCCATAAGATTGTATAGCCTGATCAAAACGCATGTTCCAACTTTAGGATGTTTGAGTAAGTCCATAAATAAACCTTCACAACTTCATATCAAATTTTTTTGACTTTTTACAAAAAAACATAAAGGCTGAGATATATAGATATCTTCTTCCAAATCCTCGTTGAGAAAAACAGTCTTGACATCAATTTGCCAGATCTTCTAATAATCATAATGGGCTGCAATGGATAAGAGGATCTGGATAGACTTAAGTATAGCCACTGGAGAAAAGGTTTCGTCATAGTCGATCCCTTCTCGTTGGGTGTAACCTTTAACGACTAGTCTAGCTTTATAAGTCTTAACGGTACCATCCGGATCTTTTTTTCCTTTTGTACTCCCATTTATACCCAACTACATGGTCAGAGAATATCATCGCTTCGTCGTAGTTCAGAGCAATGTTATCAGACCTAGACCGAACGTTAAACTGGCCAAGGGCCCGGGTCTCGGGTCTTTGGTACAACCATCGACTCAATTGGTTGAATCGGTGATATAATTAATATAAAAAATATATAATAAATTTTATTAAAAAGAATTAACTAAAAAATTTGAAATACTCAGGATTGGGCTTCTATACCTTATGATGCACTTCGTGAGGCCTTCAGTTCAATAGGTCTCAGATATATATAGGAGAGTATAGCAGAATTATAAATAAGCTTCTGTATTAGGATGCTTTGAAACCAAATCATAAGTCATAACATGTCAAATAAAGACGAATCTAATTGATAAAAAGTCAAAAAAATTCTGATGAATTGTGTGAATTTCTCATCAAAACCAGTTGAAAATCGTATGTAAGAGATGAGAAGATATTGAACAACGGACGTGTATTCCATCAATAAGGCCCTGTTCCTAGCCACAACGAGCGGGCTGCCCAACCCCACCAGATACAAACTGAGGGGCCTATAAGGGAGGAGAATCGGGGGGTACCTCAGTGGCGGCAAAGGGCAATCCAGAAGAGGGGGGAGGAGAAGGAAGGGGTGAGACTAGCTCATGTATGAGAGAGGAAGTGGACCTTCGTTAAAAGGGATTCCATTGTCGATATCATCTCTTTCTCTCCATACCTTTCTCTAGAGGCTGCAATGGTGCCTGAAAGTGGAGGCGTCGGGGCCTGGGACTTGCAAATATAGACGATTTTGTTAACCCTGAGAGTCGAGATGTCGTAGAGATTGAAGTGGAAACGACGACCTTGATCAGTTGATCGTGGATTTCTCTTATTTCTCAATTTTGTGCACCCGATCGAGTCATTCGGGTCAGGTGGGTCAGGAAAAATCGGACAGTTGTTTTGGTTTTTATGGGGTCAAGTGTGATTTCGATCCTACTATTCAGAACAAAACAGTTATGGATCCGGTTCATCGGTTTACCGGTCCGATCGATCGGTCCGGTCCGGTTCTGATAACACTGGTTGAGAGGATCATCCTCGTGAAACTCTGGATCCACCAAGAATGCTTCTATAATGCACCTATCAGGAGCTCTTGTGGTGCTCCCACTGCGACGACCCTACGATGATTTTATTGGAGTTGATTCTATAATATTGTTATTTTTATTGGTATCAACTCTCACTATGTTTTATGTCTACGCACTCCCATCAGTACCAAGCAATCCTCAAGAACTATTTTACTAGTGGATTTATGGTCTATTAAATAATCATGCTCCAAGAATATGATATTTATTAAAACGACAATCTTTCTATTCGCAGGATTATAAAATATACCACCTTTTGTCTCTTTTGGATACCCCACGAACTGACACACCTTTATCTTTGACTTCATCTTATCTCGCTTGTCCTTCCGTACATGTACTGGACAACCTCAAATTCTAAAATACTGTAGGCTCAGCTTTCACTTTAACTACAGCTCCCAATGAGTGAGAGATACTGACTTTGATGGAACAAAGTTCAAGATGTATGCTGCCATCTCTATGATATATCCCTAAAAACTGAGTGGCAATGATGTGTAACTCATAATAGTTCGAACCATATCTAACAAAGTTTGATTTCTCCTCTAATATACCCTATTATGTTTTAGTGTCCCTAGTGTAGTCAACTAGGATACAATCCCATACTCACACCGGTACCCAATAAATTCATTCGATAGGTATTCATCTCCTTGATCTGATCGAAGAGATTTGATACTCTTACCCGTCTGCTTTTCTGCTTCAGCTCTGAACTCTTTGAAATTATTAAAAGTGTCAGCCTTCTGCCGTATTAGATATATGTACTCAAACCTCGAGTAATCATCCGTAAAGGTGATAAAATATTTGGAGCCTCCTATAGTACAAACACTTATAGGTCCATATACATCAGTGTGTACTAACTTTAATATCTCCTAAGATCTGTTATCTTTGGCTTAGAAAATTCTTTTGATTATTTTGCTTTCTAGGAAAGACTCACATGTTGCTAGGCTTTCTGAAATATCTGAACTTAAAAGTCTAGCCTTAACCAACCAGTGAATCCTGTCCGAGGCTATGTGTACAAACCTCAGGTGCCACAAGAGTGTTGGGTTATCTGAGAGATTTTTTCTTTTAGATGAGTTAATCATATAGGCTTCAGTTATTTTATCATGTTTATGAGTAGAGTTAATTATATAGAGACCATTATGTATCTTTCACTTATAAACAAAAGAACCATTCAATCTAATTGACACACAAAAAGCATCAAATAAAACTACAAAACCTTTATTATTCAATAAGGAAACAGAAATTATGTTTCGTTTCAACGATGGTATCAAGACCGTCTCGATACAAACTGAGTCCTAAGGTAAAAATTCTAAATTGGGCTTTTTTATTTAAAAATTTATAAAATAATATTATGACTAAAAAATAGATAATATGAAAAAACTATTTAAAATTTATTCTTCTAGCTTTTTGGGAAGCAAAATTGCTAATAATTCTTTTATATTCAAACGTTTTCAAAATATTTTTTTCAATTGATAAAATGGCTAATCCACTTAATCTTTCTTATGACATCGTTGATCGTAGATATGATTTAATCAGTTTTAGTTTTGAAAAACTTCTTTCTGCTAACGCAACGGTTACAGGTATTGTCAATTGTATCCTATAAGCAATGTAAGCATTTGGGAAAGAATCTAATCTCTTTATATAATTCAAAGTTTCAATTGCAATTTTTATCTCTATTGGAAAAAATTTCTTTAGAATTTTTAATTCTGGAAATAAATCTATTCCATCAATATCGAAAAAAATATCATGTTTCAAAAAAATTTCAAGATTAAGACAATATTCTTTTAAAATATCATTATCTAATTATCTTAATCTTTTTAAATTAAATAAAAAACCAAAAATATCTTTATATTTTTGAAATTGTTCAAATCGCCTATGGCTGGTGGCTGTCGGCGTCGGTGCCTCGGTGGTCACCCGGTATGACGGGCCGACGGCGTCGCTTGGTCAGTGGTCGGTGTTACCGAGTCAAATAGAGAAGGGAGAATGAGAAAGAGAGAAGAGAGAGAGAGAGAGAGAGAGAGATCTATCAAAAAGGTAAGAAGTTTTTTATTTTTGGTAACAGGTTTTATGCATGGCTGACAGCTGATGTCTCAGAATCCGATGAAAGATTTGGTAAGTATAACGAATATTTATATTATTGTACGTGGGGCCGTGCAAAAAACAAATTCTTCTAATTTTGGTCCATGGGCCATACAAAATTATTGTTGTAGTAGTGTTTTGGGCCCAAACCATAACTGGAGGCTCCGTTAATAAGGGTCTTCTTCACAAGTGGGGCCTTAGGCAGTTGCCTGAGTTGCCTCACTATTGGGCCGGCCCAGGATGGTACATAAAGAGTATCTTTAAGTAATAAACTTCTTGAATCAAAAAACTGCAGGACAATATCTCCAACTGCTACAGCCTCTGTCATGGCCTCGGTCTCCATGCTCAGGATGATCTCCCAATCATCCAATTTTTTTATCTCCTTGAACCCCTGCAAATCATTGCAAACATGGTTATTGGAATAAGAATTCACAATCCAAGAAACAGGAGAATAACTAGATGTAATAAGGGATTCCACTATATAGATTTGAGATATACCTATTTCAGCCTTCTTAGAAGCCGTGCGGTAGTTACCCTTCTAATGCCCTTTCTTGCTACATTAAAAATATATTCTTTGGGCTTCGCCGAACCATCTTACTTAGGAACCTGCAACTGTATCTGACCCACTTTCAAGGGCTTTTTAGACTTTCTTTTTTGAACCTTGCCTTTGGCATTCAGAAAAGATTTTTGCTCTACATTCAGGGATTGGGCTTCTGCCTTCATGCCATCCTCTACCACCTGGAGTATCAATAGGAACTCTGCATTAGTCATCTCTAACCGGTTAAGGTTGAAGTTAGTAACGAAGCCCCCAAACGTTCCTAGTAGATAAGCGAGTAAAATATCGGTCTAGATATTAGCATCTAAAATGACATCGAAAGAACCAAGTTTGTTCACATAGCCGAACAGCTTCATTATATGATCCCAAACTAGAGTCTCTTCTGTCATTTTTGTGGATACCAATTTCTTGATATTCAGGTAATGAGTCACCCGACTATGACCCTCAAACATTTTCTTTAAGTAGAACATCATGTCAGAAGCGAAGGATATATCTTCGACTTGCTTTTGAAAGACGATCTGCAAACAGGCCACAATATAGCACTTGCATATCTCATCATCTTCTAGCTAGTCATTCTAATCCTTTATCTGGGATGCAGTAGCACATAGTCCCGATTTGGTCAGATTAGGGATATTTATGGCAATCATGTACTTGCCAATCCTTAGGACAGGCATCAGGTTACACTTCCAGTCCTCGTAATTTAGTCTCATTAGTTTGTTATCATTTAGGATAGAAGAAAGGGTGTCGAGCTTGGTTATATTTTCTATAAACAATGGCATAAAGCTAAAATTAGGGTATACTACAATCTATTTTATAGATTTTAAAATAGATAAAATTTACTTTAGCTGCTATATCTTCACTACCTCCAGTGGAGACATCTAGGAATCAAAATTCTTTGGGCTTGAGCATTGAGACTATCGACCTTGAATTGGAGACAACATCCCAGTGGGTGCAAGGAATCGCTTCTGTCAAAGGGGTATTTATAACCCAGTATTCATCAGAATTGCCTACGACAAACAGAAAGAACCCTCAGTCTTATTTTGGCCAGCTTTATGTGACACGCCATGCATAGCAATGGCGGCTTTACACAAGCTTCCAAATACTTTCCACAAATCTAGGTGGCATCGGCACGGGAGTTCATAAGCCCCTGCAGTGCAGGTAAAAGCCGTTACCCACTGGCACCGGCGTTTTCCATGTCTCGAACGAAACCACTAGGCAAACCAGCATAGAAGGAAACACATTGTTAGAATTGGTGTGTTCTAAGCTTGTAAAACTTTGAGTTTTGATCTAATAATAAAGGATGAATGTTATTTTATGAGATGCATGTCAGTATGTAATAAAATTATGTGTTCTTATTAGAACAGAGAGCCATGACTACATGGTAATGCACTGAGTCGAAGACTAAGTGGGTTGGTCCTATGTAACCTAAATCAGTTCACAGCTATGATCTGGTTGGTCGCCTTATCATGATAAGCATTTGATGATGACAGTGCATAAGGAGTCTTCACCATGATCATCACTAGGCACAGTATCTGTGGCCGAACTAAACAAATACAGTGCATAGATCAGTGAGCAGACACTAGTGCACTAAGCCGTATTTCTGCTTAGGGTAAGACAGTCCTAAACCCTGAGGAATAATGTTTGGTGGGCTAACCAATTGTGTGGTGCTTTGGCGTACCAAAGTGTGAGGATCCAGTTACATGATCCAAAACCATAGTATACAGGGCTACCCGACTGGTGTCACATCAGCATGTTATTCCTGTAGGTCATCGACATTCTTAATGGGAGGTGCGTTCCTTGATCTGATTTATATCATACCGAATCCAGGCCTGGTGTTCATCAATTGGACTGTTGACCGGGTTTGATTACTCGACAGGGTAATCAGTGGTACGATATAAGCAAGAAACCTGGAAGAAACCAAGTCATATGAGCACTCGAGTCTGATGGTGTTATCCACTGCTCGAGTCGCATCATGGCACCAAGTGGAGGAATAACGAGTTTACCATGACTAAACGGAGAGCAGGGGTATGCTAGAGAACATAGTAAGTCCAGGGAGAATAGAGTGTAGCCTACATCGCACTCTAGGTGGCTATGCAGGTTAACGTAGACTCAGGGGGGTCGATGGTATACTCGGATAGTGTATCGACCGAGTCCAAGTTGGAAGCTATGAACCCTGGTCCCTGAAGGTTCCACCTTATCCACACCTTGCACGGTTCTTGAATTATCTCCTCGATTCACGAGACACAATAAGAGGAAGTAAATAAGTCTAATATGTTCCGTGTGTGCTTCACACTAGTGCACGGTAGATGCGTATGCACGTATGCGCACTAGGATGTAGATCCGGAGTAGTGCGGAGACACACGTGGTCAATCCTAACCCTAGTGGAGTTCGCTACACGAGTGTCATGCACAAGTTCATATTGTGAATTGACTAGTTGACTTTACTAGGGGCACCCTAGGTTTTCACAGAGGGCACCCTAGTGATAGTGAAAGCACTAGTCATAATTCACTCGGGCACGTCATGCGAGTTCCCGATGCGAGGGGCAACCAACTAGAGGTGTGGGGGTGCCTTAGAAAACCAAGGGCACCACTACACACTAGGGTGGCCGCCCCCCATATGAAGACAAAGGCATGGCCAACACCCCCTTGTTTCTAGGGTTTGCACTTGCAAACTTCAAAGACTAAGGGGGCTAGGTATAGGGGGTTTGACTTATGCATGGTCGGCCATATGGGTCATTAAAGGGTCGGGCTTCACATGGAAAGGAGAGAGAGAGAAGATAGGAGGCCGGCCCTATCTTCTAGGGCTTGCTAGGGGTCGGCCCCTATATGAGAACAAGGAGGGAGGGGCCGACCTCTCTTGATGAGAGCCTTGGCCGAACCCCCCCCCCCCCTCTATTTCTCTCTCGTCTCTCGTCTCTCGTCTCCTCCTCCGTGTGTGCAACATCAAACTTCATCCTCGCATTGTGAATCGAAGTCGGAGAAGAGTCATTCATCAGAGGCACTCAGAGATCCGGGAGCGACCTTCCGTGCAACGGGTGAACATCGAAGGCTTCATCCCTCATATATCCTCGTTCTTCTTTTCAGGAATTCTTCCGTCTCCATCGACAAAGAAGACAATCCTCCACGATTAAAAGATCCGCATGAAGGTATGCATCGTTCTAACTCGTAATCTAGCGTAGTCTCGAATTACATGCATGCTAGACATTCGATTTGCTAGATTGACCTTAGGGCATTCGTCTCACATGCACATACATTAGTTTCGTAAAAGTTTTATCGCGTAACGTGCACCACGCATGGTCTTTCGATCGACAAATCGCTTCCGTTGCAGGCCTCTACTAGATCCTTATTCAGTTAATTATGGAGGTCAGGGGCTTCCCTTTAGAGGGAACCTCTTTCATATCCCTTCTTTTATGAGGTTTATACATATCTAGAAAGGTCTAGACCTCCTAGACCTAAACCCTGATCTACCTGGCTCCCACTAGGGTTACAAACTTTCCTATGGAGCATTTGTCCCCTTGGAAAATATCGTAGTCCCTATCTTGAATACTCGAGTTTCTCCTTTCTTGCAAGGATCACATTACATATATTTCCAAGGATTCCGATGCTCCACTAGTTTATTCAAAATCCTAAGATCTGGAGTCTAGCCTAAGGTCAATATGGAAAGGACTCCCACTAGCATAACACCTCTTTCACGATTTGATGCCTAATGTTATAGTAGATATTATTTCATTATAGGTTTCTATACTGGCCTATTAGGGACATTTGACAACCCTCCATCGGGCCTCAACCTTATAACGGCATAACCAAATCGTATTGAATTCTTACTACCATCAAACATCAACGAAGAATGAGTATTACTTAGTAGAATCCTAACCTAACTTGGTCCCCTTGGACCATGTGGGGAAATAGCATCCTACTAGAGTTAATATACTTTCTACAGGGTTATTAGTCACCTCCTAACAAATCTAATATTGTGTCTATCCTCGGTGCGTAGTACTCATCTACCTAAACTATCATAAGAGCAGTTACCACCTTTTCTTTTAGATAGCCACCAGATTCACACGTGTTAGAAATATATAAAGACCCAAATGATCCCATAAACTAAGTAATAACCCTAAGCATGATCTAGAGAGAGGCTCACAAGCAAAAACTAATAAACTAATTATTATCGGGTTCTCTAAACACAAAGTAAAAAGTAAAACAGAAAAATAAACCAAACTGAATCAAGTTCAGAGTCCGACCCCTGAACCTGAATAATATAACCAAGATATCATGTTCTTCTGTTCTACACGATCTCCTGACGACGATCCCAATCATCGCTAATGTGTATACTTTCACCGGGTCTTCGTACTTCATGGTACCCGCTTGCCCAATTAATAGATATAGCATCCTAGATCGCTTATCTTCTTCTTTCTGTGATCGAAAAACTAACACGCTCCAAGCAAGTGCTCGTTCGTGTATAATTTTTTCTAAAAAGAAAAAGAAACAATCCTAGAAGCATGGTCAGGGAACCAAGGGTGGTCAACCTCCACCCTCGCCTATCTCAAACCTTATAATCCATAAGCATAATAATAATCTTTGTATTAAAATAAACCTGGGATCCGCCACCCAAATGCTTGCAATAACAGATTATTATTCAGCACGACACCTGTAAAAAGACGATACATAGCATAATCCATATGCATGATCTATATCGAACTCCGATAAAAATATATATTATCATATATTCATATAATGTTTTTACGATTTTATGCATGAAATATACACCGAAACGTGCTCTGATACTAATTATTAGAGTTTAATCGTTATACCAGAGTCGCAGCGAAAGTAAAAATATAGATCCAAAGATTGAGTGGTATATGTTTTATTATAATTATTCCATAAAACAATCTATATGCAAATCTATGAATCTAACATATGTGCTGATACCCTAGAGGTATATTACGATCTACGAAGGATTTACATCCATGAATCTAGTTAAGTGTTTAGAATCATCATACATTACGGATCTTTGATCCGAGAAAAGCAGAGCAATGGTTGATGAGGATCTGCATATAAACCAAGAGGGATACTATCGGATAGCACATTGTCCATGCCTATGAGTTCCTGAAATTATTTTGCTCATTTTAAGATTCATATTCAATATATTTTGAGTCATATTTTATTATTTACCAAAATACCCTTGTAGCCCCTTAATATATATGAATTAGGTTCTTAGGCTTCGGGCTTGCGCTCCATCGAACCACTTCGTATCTAATATATTCAACTGGGTCATGGAATATTTCCTATACTCAATGATAGGGTGGAACCTTCAGGGTTCAGGATCTCTAGCTTCAATCAGATCCCTGATTAACTGTTCCATGACATATCAAAAGTTCTGCTAATCAGTCCTAATCTGATTAACCCACATAGCCACCCAAAGTGCGATGCGAGTTGAACTCTAGTAATCATAAACTTATGTTACTTTCTTATAACCCTATTCTCTACCATACTTCGATAATTTTTTGTCCTTTTTATTATTGGTGCTATGATTCGACTCGAGCGGTGGGAAGCATCGTCAAACCCGATCGATCATATGACTATGATTTGATGATTTGTCATCTATAACACCATACATCTTCTGGTGCTATGCCTAGCAACTGGAACGTCGTTAGTCATACTGACAACCATCAAGTCTGGATTAATTGTGTGGACATGTTGACTCATCAAAATGCACCCATCCAACTCTGGATGTCGGATAACATGTAGGGGTTGCATGCCACTCCAGCGCCAGCTGGGTAACCTAACGTACAGTTGTATTGGATTATAAAAGGTCCGCACACGTTGGCACTCAAAGCACCACATAGTCGGTTGACTCTGTATGCATGGTCCCTCAGGATTGAGGATATATTATTTATAGTAGTAAGACGGCTTTTGCACCAGTCTCTAATATACTGATCTGCACACTGTCTTGGTTCCTGTTCAACATGATTATCGTGGTTGGTCAGGTGATTGGAGATCCAATGTCCCTGCGGTGGAGACTTTGCCACATTTATCTACCTGCCAATAACCTATTCTCGGTGAAGCGACCAGCATCACCAAAGTTATGAACTCAATCTAGGCCTACACAGGACTAGTCCACTGGGTCTCCCAAGTATGGATCCACCATGCACCTTAGTGGACTACTGTGTTTCCTAGGATCCTTATTACATGTAGATTACACGTACCAAAATAGTATTCTAATTAAAGCAATAACCAAAGTCATCTTTATTAATGTAAATACAGAAAATTCATGCTCAGGACATATGAGCTACAACATGAGCCTCATGTGGGCCGGCCAACTATGGTTAATTCGATCGATATCGCAACTGTGATTGAGGATTGTGAGGCTGCTTTTGCGACTAAGTCGGGTAGGATTGGTTCTACTGCAACAACAAAGGGAATGGTGTTGGGTAACCGCTATGAGGTTTTAGTAGAGGAAACGGGTGATGTCGTTGCTGCAGTGGCCTTTGATGCGATTGTTGATGTCGGTGTTGGCATAACACATGGTGCTAATGGTGGCGTTGGTGGTGCCGATATTGTTGTAGCCCACGATGGTAGTGCTAATAGTGCTGGGGCAGTCCAAGAGGCTGATGGTGTGGCAGCTCAAGAGTCAAAGAGTATAGCGAGCAAGTAGCTACAAGACCCAACTGGTGCTAGGACTGAGGCTCCTGAGGTATTGGAGGATGTCGTATTTGTGCTAAGGCCATCAGTGAGGCGAAACATGTTAGAGCGCTTAATTATATGTATGCAATCAACAACGGCTTGATTGATGCTTGAAGCGCTGATGAGCTCAAATCTGATGTGGAGCTGAAGGAGGTGGAGCATGCTCACTTGGCTTCTTCTGGAGTCGAGGTAATGGGTGAGGCCACATCTTTTGGGAAGCCTACAACTTCGACACCAGCTCATGCCATGTGGCTGCGGAGGAGTGTCCCCATGATGGTAGCTTCTTGGGCGAAGACTGACTCGGTGCGGCGTCTACCCCCTGTAAGAGGGCAAGTGTGGATATATGAGGATTCCCGAAGTATGGGATCTAAACTCCTCAACCACTTCGAGGATGCCACCCTCATCCAGCTCATAGAGGGTACCGCCGTACCGGATTCACCTTTGCCGGTTCGGGGGGCAAGGGCGCCGAGAATGTTCTCAAGCGCATCTGTGACTTGGAGAGACATGGTTCTGATGCATAAGACTCCAGAGGGCCCTTCGTAGGGTCGTGTCTTGCGTTCCCCCCCCCACTTCAACCGAACTATGGATCCAGGTTGGGAGCCATTGTCCCTTCTGAGAGAGAGAGTTTGTCTTTTTTGTGAGACAAATTCTTTGTTAACACGCGATCTAGTGT